>PVLD010010584.1:0-41596 GCA_004027595.1 Dinomys branickii
ACTAAATTTGCATGTCTGTATATGGGTCCATACATCTACAATTCGAAGATATCAATGGATAAAGCAACAACTACTGTTGAGACCATATCACCTTGTCTATAGATTAGTTGTGATTGTACTATTTTCTATGATAATGGGTGTCTGTTTGTCAATATGTTTTTGTACTTTTATGTTTCTAAAATAAAAAAAAAAAAAAGTAGCTAGGGACATAACTCAGTGCAAAGGCCCTGGGTTCAATCACCAGTGCTAGGGGTTTTCCCTTAGTGGCAAGTGGCACTAGTGCAGAAGATACACCAGAGGAACAAAAACAAAATCAAGAAAGAGACCCAGTTGTACAAGACACTTCATATATCATAAAGGCAGCATCTCAAATTTATGGAATTTTTTAGAATACTGGGGATTGACCCCTGTGCCTTTGCACTGAACTATATCCCAGCTCTTTTTCATTTTTAATTCTGAGATAGGGTCTTGGTAATTTACCCAAATAGTCTTGAACTTGCCATCCTTCTTCCTCAACTTCTCAGAGCACTGGGATTACAGGTGTATGCCACGATGCCCAGCTTGGACTTTTTAATAAGTAGTGCTGGGATACTTAAATAGGTATATAAAAAAAAGTTAAAATTTGGTCCATTTCTGACACTATACCCCAGAATAAATTCTAGACACATGAGATAAATTAAACCTCAAAGAAATAGAAGAAACCATTAAGTCTTCTTTAAATGAAAATCAGAACAACATTCCTGTGACCCCCAGATTCAAAAGCAATCCATAAAATGATTAACATGACTATATGAATAAAATATCATGCATAGAAAAAACAACTAGAAAAACTTGAAAGACAATAAGCTGGAAAATACTTGCAACTTATGTCAAAAATAAAAGGGTAGCCTTCCTTCCTAACTTACTGAGCATCTAAAAATTTTAAAAACCATCAGCTCAAGAGGAAAAACATGACAAAGACAGTTAAATGGCCTTCTAACAATTGAAAAGAGGCTCATCCTTGCCTATCTTAAAAGAAATGCAAAGTAAAACAAAAAGAGATGCCATGTCTCATCTGTCAGACTGGCAAGAATCCAAGCATCTGGCAACATGCCCTGTGGCAGGCACCCTATGGAAGAAAAAATGATCCCACCCCTATGGAAGGGAACTTGGCAATTTCTAGCACAATACGTGTGCATCACCCTCCAACCCACGTACCTCACTTCTAGGAACTAACCCAAAAACACACTGCAGAAATATGCAGAGATATGGCTGATGCATGAGGCACAATAAGCACAGCACAGCATGTCATTGGGAAAGTTGGAACATCCTCATACTTGGCAACAAACCATGGCACACATAGTAGGCAGAAGGATGGTCTCCCAGAGAGGCTGATATCCAAGTCCTGGAGCCTGTGACTGTCTCACCTTACGTGGCAAAGGGACATTGTGGATACGGTGAAGATCTTGAGAGGAGGAGGGCATCCTGCACTATCCAAGTGGCCCAGTGTTTCAAAGTGTCCTTACCAGGCAAAGACAGAGACAGGACTCTCAGTCAGGGAAGAGAAGCAAGAGGTCTGAGTGACAGCAGGCCCATCAAACAAGACATGCCTCTAGAAGCTGGAAGTGTCATGAAACAAATCTTCCTCTTGAGCCCCTAAAGAAGACAGCCCGACAACAGCTGGCTGCAACTCCTAAGGTGTGACTGGGTTAGCACTTACTGTCACCACCGCCAGCATCAAAACACACAAGCACAGCCTCAGACAAGAGCCTGGCTCTTCATGACTGAATGAAGACTGTCCAGATCCACAGCCAGCTCTCAGCAAGGCTGGGATGGAGGCGATCATGCCAGTGGACTCCAGTAACACATGGCGAAAAGCAGACAGGGAGCTCTTGGGACAGAACAACTTGGATTTCAGCAGTAAACTACCAAAATCAATGATGGAGTAAGAGAGACTCCTTCTTGTGCAGACTTATGCGCATTCTGATTCAGAGAAATAATAAAAAGAATCTCAAGGCCATCAGGAGAACACCAATCTTGATATTTGCTGATATTAAGAGATTATTCTCGGAGGTGAAAAGTACTATAACTATGTTTTTAAAAAGGGTCCTTATCTTTTAGAGACACCCACTAAAATTGATGGACAAGATAACTGCTCTCTGCACTTCATCCCAGATAATCTGGTATATGGTGCAGAGTGGGAAGAAGTAATGGCTGGGACAAGATTAGCATCGAGCTTGTATGTGGTGAGGCTGGGAGACCAGTCTTTACAATCCTCCCCTCTATTTTTTATGTCTTAAATATTAAAAGTTTTAAACTTTTGAGGTTTTAAATACTAAAAATTAAAGAGACCCTGAAGCCTGCCCTGTGGCCCTCAGTGTGAATGAACTCGGGCTCAGAATGATTCCTAGCTGCTACTCATAGTGGCAGAGCTGTGAGACAGTGGTTGGCAGAGGTGTCCTGGGCCCTAGGCCTTGTGGTGAGGCCTAGAATGTGAGATTCTAGATGGACAAAGGCTGACTGTCCTGGTAAGGGTCAATCAACCCCTGTGCCACTCTAGAAGCCTGTGTGCTGTCACAAGCCCCCTTAACCCGAAGGGACAGCTGGCAAACCTGAATAGAGATGGGCCTTTGGAGTTCTCATTCCGAGGAGGAGGCTGAGGCATGAGGCAAGCCACTTTGGAACCTAGAAGAACAGCCTGTGGCCTGCACAGCTGTGTCCCTGGCCCTGGGAACCACGTCAGCCAGGCAAGGAAAGCTCCCTTCACACTCTGACATTTCAGTACAGGACCAGCAAGGAGGTGACCACCCCTGCTCATGGCTGCTGAGGTGGACCACTCTCAGTAATCTACCCTTGCTTGATCCTCCCAAGCCACGCCGCCCAAAACCAGAGCTGCCACCTTTCTCCCAGCTCAGCTTCCTCACAGCTCCAGGGTAAAGGAAGTGGGCACACATGCATCTGTCCAGGGGAGAAAATGAGCAGACAGACATAAAAGCTCTCCTCCTCCTGAGCCCGTCATGAGGAAAACAGCTATTTAAGGTACAAAAGCACAGCCCGCTGACCCCAACAGGCAAGCCCAGCACATTCACACCGTGCTTTGGCCCATTTAGGACCGTGTGATAAGTGCTCAACTCTGCTCAATTCTGACTCTGCTGTGAGGTCACAGGCTGGGTTTCTTTGTCCTGCAGCGGTGACACAGACAACTCCAGAGCAGCCCTGGTGGAGGGGAGGTATGCCATGTGGCTGCAGGTCCTGGACCACTGCACCCGTCAGCCTCTGTGTATCCCTCAGCCTCACTGCACCTTTGCAGGTCCTCCATATCCCTCCGCCCTCTGCATCCCTCAGACACAGGTGCATCCCTCAGTCCCTCTGTACCCCTCAGCCCCGCTATATCCTTCAGCCCCTCTGCACACCAGTCAGAGCAAAGCTGCCCTCAGTAGAATCAATTCCCCTGGGTGGAGGTAAGGAGCAGGCCCCAGCTCACATCCGGCCCTTCCACAGGGGGCTAACCTCTCCTCCTGCCCTAGAGGAAGCCTCCTGCAGCTGTGTGCACAGGCTCCTCTTGGTTCTCCAACAGCATCTCCTGCCCCCTGGAGGGGGGCTCTGTTGATCCTCAGTATCTCCCCTTCTTCAAAGCCACATGGTCGGCAGCCCTGACCTTCCTGGATAAACTCTGCTAGTGGAGACCCCTGTGGGGGAGGCAGAGTGAATGAAGCCTGAGAGTGGCCAGCAGCCCTGAGTGGACCACCCCCAACCCACTCCAGGCTGGACACATGACAGCCTCCTGGGTGGAGAGGGACAGGGCCAGGGTGTCCCCAACAGAGGTTTGTGGCTCTGAGGGCCACAGAAAGGGACAGCTAGGGGGTTATGAGACAGAAAGTAGAAAGCCTGCCTACCCAATAACTGACCGCAGCTAGCTGTGGAGACTCCCTGGCAGCCTCGGGCAGCCTCGGCCAGCCTCTGCGTGGGTGCAGAGAGAGGGTAAAGGGGGTGCAGTGGGGCAGAGGGTGCGCAGGGCAGCAGGGAGGTCAGAGGGAAGGTGAAGGTGAAAGCCCACCTCACTGAAGGCCCAGTCCCCTGGGGCCTGGGGAAGGGGGTGTAGGACATTCTTACCAAAACATCAAATTGTTCCTGTTGCTCCAAAGCCAGTCACATTTAAAATATCCACCTGGATCATTGGTTCTTGAGCTCCCAAAGGGACATGCCACACTCAAGAGACCTGCTTTGCCTCCTAAGAGTGCACCCACCAGTCACTTTCTCAGTTGCTGCTCAGCACTCTCTCAGCCTCGGACCAGCTGCCCATTTCTCAGGGGTTCTTCAGGGCCCCTGCCTCAGGCACTCACACAGCACAAGGAAGGCACATTAACTTCCAAGGAGGCACACATGTGGCACTTCACACGAGGAATGCAGCCGTCCTCTAAAGCCCCAAGCACTCCTTATGACGCCCAGAGCAAATCTTACTTTTCCCTCCAACCCTTCTCGAGCCTGGGGATAAGTGCCATGCCTATGGTCCATCCAGCCCCTCTGGCCACAGGCACAGGCTGGCTTCCAGGAGAAGCCCCTTCCTTCGGCAGAGGGGGCAAAGCAGAGGGCAGGGGTAGAAACGAAGGTGGGGGTAGTCAATACCGACAGAGAAGGCACAGGGTCAACTATTGTTCAGAACTGGAAAAAAGAACTTCCTTATTCACAAGGACAAAATACTATAATAACAACTATAAGAACAGAGTATAACAGAAATAATGAAATGTGGAGAATTAATATGAAAATGTATGAGACCATTCGAGTAAAAAGCACTGGCTCCTTAGATGGGTAAGACATCAACTTTCCTCACAATTTTAAATGCAATCCTTGGGGGCTGGGGATATGGCCCAGTGGAATAAGCATCTGCCTGGCAAGTGCAAGGTCCTGAGTTCAATCCCCAGTACCGCCAAAAAAAAAAACAAAACAAACATACTAAATGCAATCCCTTCTGAAATTTCAGTAGGTTTACTTTTTTATCCCAACAAAACTGATTCCAGCGTCCAGCTGGGAAGATAAGCGCATCAGGGCAGCAGACATCTGTGGCAGGAGGAGCCACTGGCTGAGACACTCAGGCCTGCTGAACCACACACTGTGGTAAGGGCAGCCACTGAAACAACCCGAAGAGCCCAGGCCAGTAGCTTCCCGCTGAAGGGCCAACCAGGCCTTCCGTACACAGCTCAGCAGTTAAGGGCTGGAGGATGGGGAAACAGGAAAGTCTCCATGGTGTAAGCTCTTCCCCACCAGCATGTTGTCTTGTTCTCATTGTGCAAACGGCCATACTCATTGAAAGCAAAGGCCAGTGTGGGACAGAGTGGGCCCAGCTGACACAGGAGCACGTCTCGGTGCAGCCTCAGCAGAGGACTGGGGATTCTCCTGAGGAGGGTTCTCTTAGCTAGGTGCTGAGGGAAAGGCAGAGACGAGGACTCAGGGAAGAGGAGCTGGCTGCTCAGGACCCCGAGGCAGAGGGTTATGACAGAGCAGGCCCCAGCACGGCCAAAAAAAAAAAAAAAAAAAAGACCATGGCAGAGGCTGCCTGGCACAAAGGAGGGTGGTGCTGACATACACAGGGTGGAAGGGTTCAGCCTGAGCTGCCCCACTTTCTGCTGCTGTGAGGTATTGATTATTTTGAGCTGAAGGCACAGGAAAATGAGCAAACACAGGAAAGTGTTCTAAACACTCATCTGCCTGAAGGTTGAACTTTGTCCAGGAAGATGGACCTGGGAGTGGACCACCCCAGATCGGCCTTGCTGCATTTAGCACATCCCCACCTGTTCCAACAGGAGTCCTCTCATCATTCCCAGAAATCACCTGCACTCCCCAAGTGGCCTCCCCCACCCCATTCTATAAAGACAAAACATTGCCTCTCAGATCTATCAGGCCACTCTTGTTTCCTGTGACACCCCTCGTCATCTTAAAAATTAATATATTTGTAGGCATTTTCTTCCATCAACATACCTATTTGTCAGTTTATTTTCCACAGATGGAAGAGGCTGGCCCCTCCGCAGCAAAAGTCCTATAATAATCAAATTTAGGGTATCTGCAGCCTTAGGCGGGAATTCAATTTCGTGGATTGAGAACGAACACAACCAGGCTGCTGGGGCGGAGCACAGCTTCTCAGACCCGTGGCCCTTCCTAACCCCTGGCTGGGAGCCAGCCATGTTCCTGGTTTTTAATCACATTAGGTGGCAAGTGGGGAAGAGTACAGCGAGGGAAGAAGTGGGCTTGGAGCCAGGACACGTATCCGCACCGAGAGAAAAATGGATTGATTTTCTCCAAGTCTTTGCTAGCCCCATCTTGACCATCTATCTTGGAATTAATTATGGCCACACCACTCTCTGGACACCAGCTAGGCAGAATGGGAGAAAACAAAGCAGAGGCAGGGGTGGCAGTGCCCACATACTGTGTTGGCTCCTGGGAAGACCCCGCATTCCCGGAAGCAGGCACACACAGACCATATGCTTGTGGCCACAGCCTGGATGGAACCTGACAGACAACAGGGCCCTGAGACAGCTAGAGGTTCACATCACACAGGTACAGTGCAAGTGTGCAAAATGTTCCATCCGCAGCCTCACTCCTTCCCAGACTCCTCATAAGGTAGCCAGATGTCCAAGAGAACCCAGAGAGTAGGCACAGGAAAGGCTGTGAATCTTTATCGCATCCTCCAGCTAGCGGGAACTGTTCTAACTGCCATGGAGTTAACTAGAACATCAGCTTCCTCTCTCCTCAGAGAACAAAATCACCCACTTTGGGGCATGATTTCTCCATGTTTCAGATGGTCAAAGGGTTTGCCCATCTTCCACATTCTTTAAGGTCAACCTGTCATCTCAGGGAGCGTTGGAAGCTTGGTAGAAGGGCAATTCTACCAGCAAGAAATATCCTTCCCATGCAGACTTCCAGCCTTCCACTAGAATTCTGAGCTTTGATTGGGTGAGGAAAGCCAGGCATTAAGCTGCAACATCTAAGTTGTTGAACCACCAGAGCTCCCTGTGAAGGTGACCCCAGGCACTCAGTTCACGCTCAGTGAGGGATGTATCTGAAGAGCCAGCACCCAGAATGTAGTTCCAATGGCTGGTCAGTGCCAAGGTCATCCTGAATTGCAACTGTAGATGGAAATTTGGCCTATCAGATTCTTCTTGGTTTTCATCTTCACCTTGTATTACTTAGGGTTTTCACTGCTAGGACAAAACACCTTATATGCAATTTAAAGAAAAAAAGATTTTTTGGTTCACGCTTTCAGACGTTTCAATCCATGGTTGACTGGCGCCCAAGCAGAATATCATGGTAAGGTACCACTTAAGGAAACCTGCTCAATTCATGTAAGCCAGGAAGCAGAACACAGGGGAAGAGCCAGAGAGGAAGGGGACAGGAACCAGATATAGTACCCAAAGTCATGCCCCCATCAGCCAATTAGACAGACCCAGAAGTGTGCTTTACTAATCTCCTACAGGTCTCTCAAACCAATCAAAGATAAAGCATCACAACTCTTATGTCAGTCACTTAATGCTGATCTTTCCATTTTTATATCTCTAACTTGATCAACAATTCTGAGTACCCAACTGTATGACCTGGCTTTCATTATGGAAAATGACCCACCAAATTCCACTCTTAGTAAGAATGTCATGGTGCCTTTCTGCTCAGTGAAAGCAACTTCAACAAAATCAGCCTAACATCCCCAATAGGAGTTGTGGGGGGCCCAGGCCCCTCCTCAGCAGATGCCTCAGATCCCAAACATGTAGACCTTGCATTCACATGATTTCTCCTTAGGAATGAGACTCCTATGAGGTTTAAGGATCAGTCTTTGCAAACATCAGGAAAATGCAAATCAAAAACACAAAATGAGAAAGCACCTCACCCCTACTAGGAAAGTTACTGCCAGAAAAACCAAAATACAACAAGTGTTGGAAAGAATATGGAGAAACTGGAACCTTTGTACACTGCTTGTTAGAATGCAGAATGGGGCAGCTAATGTACAAAACAGTATGGTGGTTCTTCAAAAAGGATCCATATAATTACCCTATGATCCAGTAATTTTACTTCCAAGTGGAAGAATTAAAAACAAGGCCTCTAAGAGATCTGTGCACAGCTGTGTTCATAGTATTCTTCACTATAGCTAGGACAGAGAAGCAATCCAAGTGCCCATCAATAAACAGACACAAGCATCTATAAAAATAATAGAATATGATTCTACCTTAAAATGGCAGAGAATTCTGACACATACTATAACATGGATGAACTTTGAAGACATTTTGCTGTGTGAAATAAACCAGGCACAAAAGGCAAATTGCATGGTCCCACTTAAATAAGTGCCATTGAATGTTTATGTCCCCCACTATTCTCATGTTGAAATCCTAACCCCCTTTTGATAGTATTATTAGGTCATGAGGATGGATCCTTCATGAATGGAATTTAGTCCTTTAGAAGGAACCCCAGAGAGCTCTATTTCTCTCCCACTATGTGAGAGCACATAAAGATGACATGCTGTCTATACCAGAAAGAGGGCCCCCACCAGACACCAACTCTGAATCTCAGTTACACATAAATACAAGCATCCCCAGGTCCAGCCAGAACCTCGGGGCTGCCTCTCCAAGTCCCCATTTCTTTGCAGCATGGATTCCCTGCCCTGGCCACTGAAAATAGAGGTAAGGACCAGGGCCAGGCCTGTGACAGGCTTTACTCTACCCACATTCCCAGATACCTACCCAGCAACCACAGCCTGCAGCCCAAGACCCCTAATTAGGCAGCTAATTAGGGGGCAGGAAGGAGCCTCTAATTATACCACTAACTTGCATCTGAAAATGACACCCAGTGGCTTGCTCTTGTCTCCCTTCTCTGCAGTGACCCGTTTCCATGGCCAGTCAGCTTTGCAGAGCCAAGAACCAGTCAGAGGACCCAGAATATGGGGGGGTCTAAAGCCCTGATAGAGGAGGGGCTACCCAGCTACGATGGTGAGAAGTACAGTCAGCTCCCAGGCAGGGATAACAGAGTCAGCAGTGGTAAGAAAGACAGGGTAAGGGTCCATCCTAAGGATAGAAAGGTCCACTAGAGGTAGAAGAGTAGATGCAGGGTCCCGGAAAACAGCAACTGTGCCCCGCCGCTGGCCTTGCCCTGCACCCACCCACTGGTTTATCTGCTCTGATGGCCTCAGCCTGGGTCTCTCCAGGTGGTTCAGTGTCCCTTGATTTCCAAATGCCTGAGTTCTTAATGCCTAGTGACCTCTGTGCTTCTTTGTCTCAGCTACCCCTCCACAGCCGGGTAACAGCTGCTGTCCTCCACTGGTGGTGGGGGTGGGGGATGGCACCAAACCCTACCTGCCTGCCCCTCATGTTTTCTTATATCCACCACAGCCCTGGGACATACCCTACACTCTCTTAGGACAACAGGAGCACAGAGGGATCCCTACCAGTCTCACAACCTTCAGAAACTTACCAACACAAAGGCCATGCCCCAAGGTCAGCCTTCTTCACAATCGTCAAAACCCTAACCATCTCCTGACACACTGAGATGTTAAAAATATCTCTCCTTGGTACACTTTCAATAAATTTATGCAAAGGGGTGCATCTCTCTGACTTATAATTACCCCAGGCCTTGGGTAACCTAGTGCAGCAATCCTTTATGCTACAATGAAATGAAGGTAATTAATCGCATTCAAATACCCTGCACATTTTGCTCTGGTAGCACAGCAATCCCTTTAAAAAGAGTTTATGGCATTTAAATAGACACAGTGTCCAGCTAGCTGTACGGACAGGAGAGGGGGGTGCCCCAGGGCCGTCTGCCAAGCCCCCCCAGGAAAGCTGAAAAGAAATGTCCATTCAGAAGTGATTCATCCACAGCACAGCCATCGCTGCAGAAGCCTAGGCTAATTCCAATCTTTTCAAAGTGCTTGTTAAGCCTCTTTCAGTTATAATTACCCCCAATCTCCAGATATCACAAGGCAGCAATCAGGAAGTTAGATCTGGCCAAGAGAGAACTGGGGAAAGTGAAGAAATGGCTGCAGCTCAGCAGAGGACAGAAGCCTCCCTCCCTGGACGTGGATGTGTACTTGGCCACCTACCCTTGGTTCTGTCACCTGTGTGTCCCAAGGAACAGGCGCAGGCCTGGTTTCTGTGCTCTAGTGTTCCCCAGATGGCTATTTTGGTAGACCGGGGCCTCCAACCATCACAGCGGCTCCTGGACACTGGGGTATTGGCCACATCACACCACTCCCTCTTGAACATTTTCCCCTTAGACCTGAACATACTTTCTCTTTGAAGAAATAGCTCTGGCTACAACATGGGCCTCAGAATTACAAGTGGGTGGGTTTGGGGGCTCAGTTCTTACATTGGTGACTGTCTCTCTGTGACTGTGCCAACACCACCCTCAGCTCCTGGTTGAGCCATGAGACTCCCAGAGAGACTTAAAGGTGGTTGTGACTTGGCCAACAGCTCACCCTGACACCCCAGAACCCCCACTCCCTCCCTGACAGACCTAACCCAGCTGTCCAGGTCCAGCCGGTTTCTCCAGCGAATGCAGCAGGTGGGCAAGGTGACAGTTGTCTAGCTTCATGGTCTCACACATCCTCCATCCTTTGCCTCCCTACCCAGGGGATTTGCCTTACCTTGCCAAAGCTTCCCTTCCCAATAGCACGCAGGATCTGGAAGTGGTCGAAGTTTACTGCAGAATGAAACAGAGGAACATCAGGTAAGGTAGTAGAAAGACCCCATGCCCAGCATGTGCCACAACACCGAGTAGCCCCACACACACTCAGCACCTCCAGCAACTGGCCAGAAGCCCAGCTGCTTAGCCTACAGGAGGGTCACTTGTGGCTCAGAGTGGACACACTACCTGTGCAAAGCAGGAAGGGCTGAGGCCAGGGAGAGGGTGGCTCAAGCCACAGTGTCCTTTTCTCAGAAGCACTATGGGATGGAAACATGTGGCTGGCCCACAAATGTGACAAAGATGAATGAGATGGAACAAGGCTCCCAGAGTGCCAGACTTGCTCAGCTGCAGTCCTGACACCCAGCCAAACTGAAAGCTGCTCCAACAATCTAAAGACCCACAAATAGGAAAACCTGGGAGTCTCAAGAAGCCTGAACACACAGCTCTGAGTGTCCAGGGGACCAGAGGAAGAGGGGCATGTGCCCTGCTGGGACTCACTGGACAGGCCAGAGTGGGAGGAGGGCCCTGCAATCCTCCAATGTTAATAAAGGAGGAGGGGGACAGGATAAGAATGTTGAGTGAGCCTAGTCTTTGGCTGCTCCTTTGCAGGGTCACAGCAGCACACTCCTCCTGGAGAAGCCTCAATGAGGGACTGAGCAGAATCCCCTCTGTGTGAGCCATTCAGAGGCTTTCCAGACATCTCACCATGTCAACATGGCTGACACTGCTTGCAGACAGGCCCCATCTCATGTAGGCCAGGGCTCAGCAGTCTTGCTCTTCATCCAACACCTCCTATCCTTAGCAGCTGTCCCCCCTTGGCCAAGATCTACACCTCCAATGCACTATACCCACAGAGGACCTGCCTCTGACTTTGGCCTCACTGTAGGGACATACACCCTGCAGCAGGATTTGGGATACCCTATGGTTTAAGATATTTTATCCACTTAGGTGTCATCCTCATATCTGTTATTATGGTTGAGATCTATAGTAACCCCTCAAAGACATATCCTGTTGAAGGCTTGATCCCATGCAGCAACTGTAATTGTGGGGTTTTGGGGAGGTGACAGATCATAAGGGCACTAAAATCATCACTGGGTTGGCATATTCACAACATGGCAATAACTTATGTCTTGCTGTCAGGCAGCTTTACCACTGGTGGTACATGCATGACTGCTCCATCAGGCAGCTTGTACCTCTGGTGGTAGATGCGGTACTGTCATGCACGGGACAGTCATGCATGTACCACTGGTGGTTCAAGCTAGAGGAGCATGTTAATCCTAAAAGCTGAATGTGCTATTAGGAGGTGAGACTGTTTGAAGAAGGTGGATCATGAGGACTATATCCTCTTTCCCATTTCCTCCCACTCCATCTTCCCAATTGTCTTGGGATAGGGAGCCCTCCTCCAAGCCGTTTGGCCCCGCGCCAGTGCAAAAGTCACGGAACCAAGTAACCTCCCATGGTTGCTGAAACCTCGGAAATTATGAAGCAAAATACACCTTTCCTCTTGTAAGTTGTTTATCTCAGGTGTTTTTCACAACAATGAAAAGCTGTGAACATATTCAGGGATATATACACATATTCCCAGAGGAATGCAGGGTCAGAGACTTTTCTCATTCCTCCAGTTGTACGAGGGAGAGGGGAAAAATAGGGGTCTGCAAGGCTGAGGGTGGGGGCTTTGACAAAAGTTCTTCAGAAGGGCTCTGCTGCTACCTATGAGGGAAGGGGCCACCGGGGCAAGTGGCCGAGAGGCTGATTAAGGTGAGGCTTGAGGTGAGAGTGGGTTTATCAACAGGTGAAAGGAGGGATGGAAGGGGCTGCCAAGTGTCCAGGTAGTGACCAGGTCAGGGGGGCCTGAAGGGAACCAGCCCACATTCTACAGACAAGAACCTCTGCTAGCAGGGAGGTGGTGCACACATATAATCCCAGCATTCTTAGGGGCTGAGGCAGGAAGATTACAAGCTTGAGACTAGCCAGGGCAATTTGGCTAGACCAAAAAATGCTGAGATATAGCTCAGTGCAAAGCCCCTGGGTTCAATCTCCAGCATTGTAAAACAAAACAAATAAAGAGAACCATGGCCAGGCCCCACTGGCCCAATGCCAGCATGCCTAGTTCATGGCCACCTCCTGGATAACACAGCCTCTGCCCATGTGATCTCTGTTCCCTACTCTACCCCAACCCAGCCAATGAGCCTGTTCCATTCCACCCCACCCCACATGTCAGCCCTCCTTCTAGCCTCACCCAACAACCTGAACATGCTCAGAGCCTGAGTCAGCAATAAGAAGGCATCCGGGCACCCCAGCCTGCACCCTTTCTGCTGGCAGGGGAGCACGCACTGCTGCTTGGCACAATTTCCTGACTACCAGATAGGAAAGGAAAGCCAGTCTTCTAAGTCTGTGTGTGTGTGACAGGGACAAAACGGGGAGGAAAAGAAAAGCTAGAGAGTGGCTGAGACATGATGGGTGAGGTGGGAACGCGAGGACACAGGGAGATGCTAAGCATGTCACCCCCTTTCCTGAGTCCCATGCTCCACAAGAGGCTAGCAATAAGGAAGAGCTCCCCTCAGAGGACAGGGCCCTGCACAGAGCCATCTGCTGTGGGAGACTGAAAGGTCCCAAGTGCTGCCAGCCATCACCAGGGCCTTTCTGAACTGGACTGTTTGCTCTTGTCCTTGGAAACCTACACTAGTACTGCCCAGAGAGGAAGGTGGTGAAGCTCAAGGTCCTACATTCAAAATGCTGCACTGAGGCTCCAGTCCTTGGGAGGAGTTAAGACAGCATCCCGGAGGTGGGGCAGCTCAGAACTGACTGAGATGCATGTGTCACAGTGCAGGAGATGGAGTGCCTGCAGGGGCACAGAGCTAAGCTGGCTGCATTACAGCTTAGGGAGATGGGCTCTGCTAGGCAGTTCTGGGCCATAGACCCACGCCAGCCCAGTATGCATGTAGGCTCCTACAGAAGCACAAGAACCCAGCCTCAGCCACTCCCAACAAAGAGCTAAGGAAGCATGCCTCATGCCCACCTCTAGAACAGCCATAATGTGTCTGTTAGGTCCCTACCCCCAGTCCCTCATCCTTTTGGTGCCTGAGTCCAGCTGAACATTACATAGGAGGCAGGTTAGACTCCTGCCCACGGGAAGCTGGCTGTCATGCCCCCTGCAACTCCCAGCAGCCAGAAGAGTGCAGAGGCCCAAGCATTCATTGCCCCACTGGGCTATGAGCTTGCACAGGAACTGGGCCAGAACAACTAACATTTTGAGAGAATAAGCACAAGTTTCTAGCTTTTGTGTTTTAGACAAGAAAAGGACAGGAAATAACCACATTAAATAACAGTTCTGAGGCATAAGGGAATCTCTCATAACTGGCTCAGTCCATGGCACAAGCAAGTGTTGCCATTAAGGACTTGCGGATGGGGAACCTCAGCAAGGGAGACCTGACAGGACCTGCTGGGCGCAAAGCCAGCAAGCCCAAGGTGACTGTGCTGTTAGTTTGGATGGTAGCAGACCTGGGGCCTCCTGCCAGCCCTCAGCTTCCTGCAAAAGGCCAAGGGGCACACAGTTTGTGCTGTGCAGCCCACATGGTCTAGCACTTGGGGCTCTAAGCACAACTGTCCCCATTTCCTCGGATTATCCAGCAGAGGCAACCACAAGGACAGAGAATCTCAGAAAACGGCACCCAGATGGCCACACAGAAGTTGCCTGGGAAAACGCAGATGGGACAGGAATTCTAATGTGTCTGTCATACACCTTGAGAACAGCAGGGCAGAGTCCCCAGGACAGGGTGTGCATTATGCTAGGACCACCAGCAAAGTCATTCCCAGAAGTGATGTCCACATCAACCAGGGACCCTGTTTAGATGAACTACTAGGCCAAACCCCTAACAGATGAGCCTCAGCCCTCTGGGTGCCTGGAGGCTCCACAGGGGAACCAAGGACCTGCTCTGCCACCCTGATGCACACACTCCTTTCTGCCTCCCTGCCACCTGACTGGGGTAGGAAGCAGTTGTGCTACTAAATACAACTGCTCACACACCCTCTTGATATGGGTCCCCCAGCCTTTAATCCAGCCCAGGCCGGACAGAAGAGGAACCTAAGACCAGCTGCTTCTCTGCTATAAGCAACACAGGGGCCTCAATGCTGCTGTGGGGCAGGTCCCAGTCCTCCCATAACCATCTGTTCTTCCCAGCACTCAGATGAGGCATCCAGTCCCATTTCTGACTCTTAAAGGGAGATGACAGATTTCATTCCAGACTTGGTGGAGCCAATAAAGAGAAGGAAATCCACTGGCAGGAATCTGTCAAAATAGTCATCTTACAAAGGGTTTTTCAGAGACCAACATTATAATCAATCGGATACACTAAAAACCTTCCTACAATTGCCACCATCCAGACAGCCGACATCTGTGAAGTTCATTGAAATCCAAATTGTTGGATTCCCCAGACACTGAATCTAGAGTCTGCATTAGTCAGAGGCAAGAGCAGAGCTCTGGGGCCCTAGGGACAGGCAAGGCCACCACTCAGGGCCAGGAGCAGCAGAGAAGGGGACAGCATATATGCTCATGCATAGGACAGGGTCCCCAGGGACCAGAGGAGTCCTGCAGGAAATTGAGCTCATGCACTTTCTAAGTTTCCACCCGGCTTTCTAGCAGTGACACAAGTCAGGGCCACTTCAGGGCAATATTCAATGTCCCCATTGTCTGGATGTTTGCTAAACCCAACAAGAGACTAAAGCTCCAGGGTAAACATACAAACTGGAGAGTAAAGAGGATCTTCATCCTAGGTGTGGGAGACCTGGCAACAAGTGGCACTGTGGGGTTACTGGGGTGGGCAGTATAAAGACCCAGCCTAACCAAGCACAGAGTAACAGGAAGGCTCCTGGAAAAAGTGGCATTTATGTAGACCCCTGATGGTTGAGGGGGGTCCATCAGGCAGACACTGGTTTGCACAGAGCCAGGTTTGGGTCAGAAAAGAGCTGCTAAGAGTTGGGGGTATGGCAGGAGGCTGACAGATTGCCCCGTGTTCAGGTCTGCTCCACGGAGCGGCAACGCCACCCCCAGGAAAGCAAGGACGTGATTCTGTGGGTGAGTCAGGGCTTGACTCACAGGCTGAGGTTTCTCAAAGGTGATCACCATGCCTTGCAGGATTGGAAAGTGTGGATTCCCAGGGCTGGACCTGGGGCTGGGGAACAGCATGGAAGAGTCTGGCCATGTCCAGGAGAGATGTAGGTGCTCCTACCTGACACCTGGTGGATGAGAGGTACTATCAGGGCCCGGGGCAGGGGCTGGTACAAAGACAGAAAGTAAGTTTCAAGTTGGACAAGGATAGGTTAAGGGTTTGTTTAGTTCATGGAAAACAAATCCCTGCCTCAGGCTGGCTTAAGATTGTTGCCCACCTGCCCACTTCCTTGGGCCCTCAGTTTTCTCATCTGCACAAGGGATATAAGGACCTCCAGCTTGTCAGCTCTTGATTTGGGGTGATGGGCAGGAGCAGGCATGAGGATTTTCTAGTCACAGCCAGTTGGGTTCAAACACAGGAGAAGCAGGTGCCAAGCACCTTCAGGATATCAACTTGGGCCAATGAATAAGCAAACCTCATAGGGAACATGCATTCCTAAGTCATGGAAACACGTGGGTGGTGCACCACACAGACCCCCAGTGTTGGGAGTTGGCATTATCCCTGCAGGAAAAAGACCCTGCCAAGTGAAGATCTTGAGTGTCTCTACATGAGCACACCCTCAGGCCAGTGGATGCCCACTGGCCACATAAAAATGCCTTTACTCTGAGAACACTGGGGAAAACATCCTGACTTCACCCAAACCTGCCCCATTAACAACAGCTTCCTCCTTCCAGGCTCTGTCCAGGACTGTCCCATGTCTATTTAATTTATTGGCAAACCCAGCTGGCTTTATCCCCAAGGATACCCACCCCTATAATTCAGGCACACAGAGCTGTCTGGGGTCCCACTCAGTCCTAGCTGAAGAGCTTGGGACCCCCAGGGCCCACTCTCAGTCTCTGGCCATTTCAGAGATTCAGGGAAAGGCCCCAGAGCACACATCTTGGTGTGTGTGGGAGAGAGACTAAACAAACAAGGGAAGAATAAGACAGGAAAAGGGGGCTGGAGGTGGGTGTTTTTGACAACGACATTACCAATATATTTTTGAAGCTGATATCTGGGCAAAGAAGTAAGGGCCTGTATCTGAGGTACCTGGGCCAGGACTGAGCAAGACTAGTTTAGTGTGTAACTGGGTTACATCCTTCCTCATTATTAGACATCTCTTAAGTTATAATGCAGGTAAGAGCAAAGGCGAGTTCAAGCCCCAACAGCCCTATCTAGCATTTATACATTTCCTTCCTAGGAATCAAAATAAGTTGGCCAAGAGGAAATGGTCTATCTCCCATGTGCACAGAGGCAGCACAGCCCAGAGTTCCAGGCCATGGGTCCCCCCTCCATTCTACAGCACACTGACAAAGCATAGGCACAGGCTCTTCCTGGTGCAGGTAAATATTTTAAAATCAAAGGCTTTTAAATATTTATTCCTCGAGGAAGGTTTTCATTTTGCAGACCTGATGATTGGAAGTGCAGCCGTTGCCATGGGAACGTGTCATTTTTCTCATAGGTTCAGTCCTAGTTCTGTTTTCTCTAGGGCAAAAACAAACGCCAGGTCCTGTCCCAAGGGCTGCTGGCTGAGTTCATCACCACAGAGCTGACCCAATAGTCACGAACAGGTTTTCTCACAGTTGTCCAAATCCAGCAGTGTAGACAGAACTTCTGGATATTGTGCCTGCCCCGTCCTCAAATGTTGAGGCTTCACTAGGAGCAAAATGAACACACACCAGAGAAAAGGCAAGGTGCTTTTACCCAGAGGGCGGTCAACACTTCAGTGGCCTTGTTCCAGCTGGCCTGATGCAGATTCTTCTGGTCCCCAGTGACTGTCAATGACTGTAACTGTGCTATAGGCAGGGGTACTTTGAAAAGGGAGCCCAGGTATGTTTTCTGCTGGTTCTGCCACGGTGGATAAACGGTAGTCAGAGAGAATGCAGGGATCTCTCACTCCCAAAGACAACATCAAGGCCACAGATCAGCTAAAGGCAAAGCAAGAGAAAGCCAAAATATGGACTCTTGCGTAATTACAACAAAATTCAAAGCAAATACAGTAGGTAACATTTTTTCCTCTAAAAATAAAATGATCAGTCCTTCACGAGTGCCTGGTCAGACCTTCCTCCCACCTCACATGGACCCACCTCAGCTCTGGCACCCAGTTTGTGCCTGGCCTGTAGCATGCATGGAAGGAGAACCTTTCAGCAACAAATCATGAGGGGATCTGTAAGTCCCAGTGAAATTTCAGGTTAGAACACAGTCCTTTCAAAAGGCAGGGATTCTCTTAAGACAGACAAAAACATGCCCCCAGTGAGGAAGGCAGAGAGAGAAGATGGCCCCTGGGAGAGTAAAAATAGACCTGCTACAGGCATCGTGAGTCACTGCTATTGTTATCAGCGACAAAATCAATGCCTGTGCCCACGAAGGCCTCCCCCGCAGACCTGGAGGGGCAGCTCTGCTCCCGATGCCCCTGGCCTGATGCTTCAGAGAGGATCTCATCCTGACACCTTCAGAGGGTCTCATCATAATACCTTTGAAACTCCAGGAAGTGAACACTGGACAGTTTTTGGGAAAGTCGGTTGGAAGGGAAGTGGGCCACAGGTTCAAGCAAGTCCTAGGCCAGGAACTCAGCCATGGACCTTTCCCATTACAGCCTGCCTCACAGTCATCTATGAGAAGCCTTGGACCTCAGAGTGTCCTCTAGCAGAACAAGCCCCTTTATCCATAGGAAAGTCCCAAACCACAAGTGGGAATTATTTGAGAACTACAATACCAAACTGAATGTCACACGCTGCTAAAATTCATGCAGAAGTTGATTAAATTTTGCATATATCCTATGGCCCAGAAAACTCCAGTGATAAAGAAAATCACCCAACCTGACTTGAGAGGCCCTGCTCCCTGCACAACTTGTGCAACCTCTGTGGAATGAGCGGGCCACGCTTAGGGGTTGCCCAGACATAGCACTTGGAATGCCTGCATTGGGCGCCAGAAGCTAAGGATTCAGAGCCCAAGCCATGGCTCCTCCCTGCAATAGACATGGATGACATAGGCAGGACGCCAGAGCCAGCACTTAGAGCCACCCAGGAGGGCTGGGAATGCTTGCATTTCACAGGTTAGAAAATTGAGTGGGAGAGTCCAGCACAGGCTCCTAGTGAAGAAACATGGGACCCTAGAGGTATAAGAGACAAGACTGTATTCTATACCTAATCCTCATCACCTAGCCAGGCCATAGGCCACCATTTTCCTCCATCCTTGAGAAAAACTAATGTCCCTGGGGCAGGAAATTCAATTGTTGGGAATAGAGAAATGGGTATTTGCTCTGGCTCTGGTCCTGGACTCCTCAGCCAATCACTTGGCAATGGCCTAGTGATTTGTGTGCCCACAAGGACCCATTGAGCTACCTTTCCTGGCGCCTGTCCTGTCCGGCAGCATCTTGTGATCAGCACAGGTCCAGGACTGGAGGCCTTGTGCCTACCCCACAGCTGGACCCTGTGCGGTCAGTGGCCTTGCTAATCTCCTCCACCTTTATTTACAGTGAAAGCTCCAGCCCATAAATCATGCTCAGAGGCAACTTCCTGACTGCATTATTATCCTGGGCCCTGCCCTGCCTAAACTGCTCCAGTGTTTCATTCTGACATACCCAGACAGCACCGGAAACTTCCATAAATTAATAATTAGGGCACCAGCCAGATCAATACAGCATCTCCAGCCAGCCAATCTAAGTTCCTGGGGCCCACTGGGAGGGTGCCTGGAAGTCACTATGCAGTGGCCGGAACTCAGGGTTCTTTTTTAATTATAGGCGCCAGGGACACCCAGAAGGATCCGCTGTTCAAGGCCTGACTCTTTCCACTACCCATCTCAGCACCCCTGAGATCACCAGTGATAGACTTAGGAGTCCCAAGTCCCTCTGGCACTTTCATCACATAAGGTGCCTACTCTGGGGACTCATAATCCAAATACGTTGATACAGGATGCACACCTAGGAAGCTGAGTGGAAATGGCTCCAGCACAGGGCGGGGGTGGGGGTGAGGGTGGCAAGCTTCATCTGCCCTAGTGAGAGTGTGGCCTTGAGATCTAGGGTAGATATTGCTCATGGTGCCTATAAAGGCTATAATGCCTGGGCTGGCTACACTGGCTCCTCAGGGAGAGGAGCTGCATCCCTACATTCCTCAAGGTACCATACACAACTTTGAGATCCTGAACCTGGGAGAGTACAAGGAAGGAACCCACCTATTTCACAGGGACCCACCAGGGAAGAGAGGAAGCCCAGACTCAGCCTAAAAGGGACAGGCTCCCTTGCTGCCCCAGGTACCCCCAAACCTATCACAGCCATGCCACCTACAGACCCTCTACCAGGGCCATCCATCCTCTAGGTTTTTCAGGAGGGTTCTTCCAAAGTGAGTTATCCTGATTCCTCTCTCAGCTCTGCCAGGAACTCCTAGCAGATATGAGCCCCACATCTAGGGATGTTTTTGCCTTTCAGGTGCTTTGGGGTCACGCTGGTCCAAGGTCCAACCAAGGATGTGGAACAGCAGAATAGGAAAGCAGAGAGAAGGCAGCACCCAGAAGAGTGGTGTCAACAATACCTCAGTCCACCTGCAAGCACATGCATCTGCTGGAAGCGAAGCTTACAGACCTGTGCGAGAGTAGGTGGGGCTGATGGTCACTATAGGGCTGGGCATGGGTGTAGACAAGTCTCTGTGGATGCTGAGAACTCACTGCAAAAATCCCAGAGGCCAACACATGAGAAGGTAAGCAGCCAGGTCAGGGCTAGAAGAAGACCTGCCCACCACCATCCTGTCCACCTGCAATCTCCAGGTTCCAACCCCACAAAGCCCCCTGCAACCATCACCCACAGAAAGACAGAGGGGTCTCCTAGGAAAAAGGACAGCCTGACAACAAAATGTCCAAGTGTTGCAGACTCGGCACCCCAAGTCACAGGCCTGAGCTTGGGCTTCCTCTGTGCCCATGGGTCTCTGAGTTTCCAGAGTTCCTCATGTGAAGCCACACAGAAAGGCCCTGTCTGCTGGACTCCCTGAAGCAGAAAAGAGGCCAAGGTTCCACAGATCCACTTAGCCTAAGCCCAGAGAGGCCACACAGGCCAGGCAGATGCTCCCACCCAATGCTCCAGTTCTGATGCCTCTGAAATCAGTCAGGATCAAGGATGACAGCTGCCAGAGGACTGTGCAGCAAATGTACTGCAGAGGAAAAACCTCTGACTCTATATTGTTTCTTTGTCCTCCCAGGTGCTGGAGATGCAGACCTAGCTATTTGGTCCTCCAGGACTGCAAGGGAAACAATGCCTTGGCTTTCAGCCCCAGGACATCATCCCATGCCCACCATCTTTCCTCCAGGGCCACATGGAGCCACCACTGTGCAGCAACAGTGGGAAGGAGGCTGAGCTGCCAAGGTGGCGGCCAGTGACTGGCTGGCGCAGTGAAGGTTTCACAACCAGACAAGTGTGAACTCACATCTTACTCTCACACATTAGCACTTCCACACACACCTCTTTCTCCCCACAGCACACAGCACGTTTGCACAGCCTCCCTTTCCTAGAATGAAGGGCAAACTGCAGCAACTGGTGCCCCCAGAGCTGTTCACCAAGGACAAGGACAGCTCCTGTTCCCTTCTTCCATTGCCTGGCCACCTGCCAGGGGAAGGAGTGTGACCACCCAGTGCTCACAGGCCCTGATACTCAATTTTTCTCCTACCCCTCAACCAGCAGGAACAGAAATTGGGACAGGGCTTGGGGTTGGTCTCCTGGGGGCCCAGATCCTGGCCATGTTCGTGTAGCCAAACATGCATGAATGAATGGTTTACTGAGGTCAAACCATTCCTTAAAAGGCATCACTCACTGCCTCTAGATACACACATCTTCACTGCCATTCCTATATAGGCTGGAGGCACATGGTGACACATCTGAGGGCCTGTCCAGGACTCCAGGACCCCAAACACACAGCACTCAGGAGATGAAAATCAAATCAAATCATCTCCTCTCATGTACTTGCTGGGCACAGGAACAGGCCACCCCAGCACGAAAGAATTTTGTCCTAAAACAGTAATGATAAATGATTAGAAATGGCAGGAAAATGTTAACTCCAATTAAAATCATTCATTTTACCCTGGCCCAAGAACTGGAGTTGTTGCTTGGGAGTCTCCTTATCAGGTATCAAGGGGCACAGCTATCTCTCCAGGGCCTAAATTCAGTGATGCCAGGGTTGGACACAACTGCCAAAACATGGAGGAGGCTTCCACTTAGAAAGCTCGGAGGGTAGAGGGGCTCCTGGAGAGGGACAGGACACCCTCAGAGCAAAGCTGCCCCCCAGGGGCCTATATTTGGACACAGTCCTTCCCTAAGAGTAGGCCCTCAGAACCCTGCTGGGTCATCTGCTCCAGCCATAGGACATGACCTTGAGATTCACGGATCACAGTTCTGCACTGTCCTCCAGATGGAAGCCCATTGCTCAGAACACACTCAGCACCCCATCAGCTTCTTGGGTGAGGCTGTGGGACCAAAGCTCACCTGAGGGTCTGAGCAGGCCTCACACTCAGCCACATCCCATGGGTCCTCTCTGGATGCTGCCTTGGTCTCTGCATCTCATGGGATCACCCCAATTACACAAAGAGAACCCCACAGATGTCTTCAAAGGAAAGGAAGAAACTAGAGGGAAGATCACCTCCCTGACCAGCAGGCACCGGGATGGACATGGGCCGGGAGACCACCAAGCCCACCTGACCTGAGATGTTCTAGAGGTGAGGTCTTTGGGAAGTGATTAGGTCTTCAGGATGGATCTCTGATCCACAGGATTAGTGCCCTTACAAAAAGAGGCCTCTGAGGGCTCTCTGCCTCCTCCACAAGTGAGGATACAGCAAAAAGACACTATCTATGAACTAGGAAGTGGCTCCTCACCAGACTCCAAACCTCCCAGACCTTCATCTTAGGCTACCAACCTCCAGCACCATGAGATACCAATGTCTGTTATGGCATCCTGACAAGGACACCAAGGCTGCCTCTTTCCCAGGCACAAGGACAGAACCAACTTTGTGCCTTTTCCAGCTTCTAGATGTCACTGCACACCTTGGCTCATAGCCTTTTCCCCCATCCTCAAAGCTAGCGCTGCAGAGTCTTCAAATGCCCTCTCCTGCCCTCTGCTTTCCTCTTCATATCTCTTCTCCCGTTCTGACTCTCTTGCCTGCCTCACATGAAAACAGCTGTGATTGTTCTTAGGGCCTGCCTGGAAAACCCAAGACCAACTTTTCATCTCAAGATCCCTCCCTTGGTCACATATGCAAAAGCCCCCTTGCCACTGGTGACACATTCACAAATTCAGTGAATTAGGGCATGGGCAACCTTGGGATATGGTCGAGCTCCAAACACCACTGCATAAGGCAGAGAGAAGAGAATGACAACAGCTCTGGGGCTGGGGATGGGGCAAGCAGAGGGTTGTGCACTGCAGAACTTCAAATGCTATCCCTTCTTAGGAAGCTGCTGCTTGGGCCTTGGTTCTCCTTGCTTCCCAAGCCCTGTGGAGTGTTCCAGAGTCCCCACCCAGGACAGGCAGTGGTGGCAAGCTATTGGGCCTCATTCATAGGCTCTGGACTCACTGGCCCACCTGGCACTGTCAGGCAAGAATGTGCTCTTGGGGTAGGGCCTCAGGCCAGCACAGCTCGCCACCCCCAACACTGCCCGCCTACAGTGCCGGCTGCCCTGGCAGCTGTGGGCAATCAGTGATGACAACGCCACCTCCTAAACCCATCATTATGTATTTCAACCCCGAATAAACCATTTCTATTTGCAGCCTAATTGCTCTGAGGGCCTCTTTTCAAAATGTAAATTTGTGATTGAGACATTCTGGTCAATTGGGGCACTCCTCTCCCACCAGCACATCCATGTAGCTCTCAAGAGTGCAGGAGAACTTTGCTGAGCAGGCCTCAAGATCTGGGTCATGCAAGGGATACCTCAGCCTGCCTAGAGGAGACAGTGGCCCTGGGATGGATAGATGTTGGACAGCACCAGGCAACAGAGAGCAGATCCTGTAACCACTCTTAAGGGAGTCAGAGAAGGTTTCCTGGAGGAAGTTGCCCTAGGGCTATCCCATAGGCCAGTGGTGGCAAATATAGGGCATGAGTGCACAGTAGGCATGCACAGCCCTCTCTGTAAGTTGCCCCAGCAGCCAAGCATTGAATAACAGCTGTTTTCTCTAAACTAAACCTCAGTATTCAGTTTTAATTGCAGTGTTGGTACTTTGCGATACATAAGTGGGTTTTGGGTTGCAGTTTGGTTACTCAGTCTCTAAAAGGTTTGCCATCACTGCCATAGGCTCACCAGGAGAGGAGAAGAAGCCTGTTGGGAGAGAGCTGCACTGGGAGAGAATGTGGACTACATACTATAAAGAGAGTCTGGTGTTCCAGCTCCAGGGGGCAGGACAGAGCTGGATGTGTCAGGAACAAGGACCCTGTCCAACCTGTGAGTGTGAGAGTGCCATACACTGCCTGACTTTGGGCAAGGCCAGTGAGTCTGAGCATGAGCACAGGTGTGCATACACGCATGTGTGCTCACTGGTGCATGCGTGCTTGCATGTATACATCCATATGTGCTCATACATGTGTGTGCTCTGGTGTGGGTATATTGCATGTATGCTGGATATGTACTATGCAATAGTATCAAACACATGTATGCATGTTGTTTGTTTTCATTGTTGCATGCATATATGTAAAGGTGTTCATTTTCAAGAACATTTGTACATTTGTTTATGCACAAAACTGATCTGTGACTACCTGAGTTCCAAATTCACAGTGGGGCACAATAAGACCCTCCAATCCAAAAGCTCCTACATTCCAGAGGGGCTGAAAAGCAAGCGGCCCTGAGGTGCTGGCTGATGTCCTTCTATAGCACTGTTTGGACTAAATGCTGCTTTTACCCCCTTCTCCCTAAGGGGGCCCCATACCCTAGCCTAGGGAAATGTTCCCGCTCCACTTGGGGCCCTCTGCATTCCAAACCCCCTATGCACCAGACTCAAGCAGGAAAACAGACCCTGTGCATTACTCGTCCTGTGCAGAATAAGATATAACCACTGTCTTGGGAAATGATTCCAGGTATCCTTGATCTGTGGCTGCAGGTCCCGAGGGGCTGCCACCTACAGACATTCTGGGACATGTATCCCATGGGTGGGATACACTGACAAAGGAGCTGTGTGCTTTTAACCACCCTCACCATGGTCAGCTGGTTAACTACTAACTGGCCCTGGGGTTGGCATAATCTGCTCTTGGTGAGTCTTCACCAACAGCTCCTGACCAGGAGCAAGGCACATGCTACCAAGGCAGAGCACTTATGTATTAGAGATCACTACAAAGTGGCTCTGAGCAGGATTTATTACTAACTAATTGGCTTTCCATATTTACTTATGTGTTGTCGGAAGCTCAAGCACCTTGTCTGAAGATAGGCAGTGGGACTCATAGTAAATGAACCTCTCTAAGTCACTGATCACCACTGAGGCCTGTATTGGCCTGTGAAGCTGAGATGCCTCAAAGGACAAGACAAGGCCACAGCTGAGGACATTTGGCTCCAGTCGCCAATTAACTAAAAGGAGACTACAGCTGCAGTCTCCACACGCCTACAGTAAATACCAACCTAAAGATAAGGTAGTTATTCTGACTGACAAAATTTACTACTTGGGAAAATTCTCCCAAGGTCTTGCTCAGATTCCCATGTTTTCTTGAGTATCCTGCTCCTTTGTTTGTAAACCAAATAAATACTGACTGCCCAGAGAAGTCTTTGTCTTAACCCAGAGAATCTCAAATTCAGTAAGGGAATTAGACCCTCCTGGAGCCCTAAAATCATTCCAATTGTGTCATTTACTTAAGCCTTTGCCATCCACTCATTTGGGAGATTACGGGCCTGATCAGCCCGCAATAACCAAGGGTTATTATCCTGATATTTTGCATATAAACACAGATCATATTTTTTGTCCAGGAAAAAATGTCCAAGTAAAAACCTTGGTGCTGTTAAGAAAGATCACAAGACTCATGGGCCCTGTGTTGAAGTCATCCCCAGAAATAAGCCCTTCCTTGCACTGTTCAGACATGGCCACAGGGCCCCAAACCTACTCAGCCACAAGGAGACCCACCAAGTCCTGCCCAAAAGAATCCAGGGTTGAGACAACAAAGGCATCCACAAGGGTGGCCCACTCAGAAAAGGACTGGGCCTTACTGAGACTAACCATACTGGGCAGAGTGGGCCAAACAGTCTCTCCTCACTGCCAAGCCAGAGCCAACAAGAAATTCACACTCTACCACTACTTGACCTCCACCAACGCCTGTGTGCAGGCAATCAGGAGACACCAGGAGTCTTAGCATCCCTCAGCTCTCCCACCAGCCACACACAGGTCCCCCTGGGAAGCTAGAAGCCCCACTGTTCTGGTTGCTGTTACAAGGGTCTGGTTCTCACCCCTCACCTGGGGAACCAGATCACACAGAAATCAGTGAGACCCACACTAACCAAGTCACTCAGGGGACAGCCCTGCTAGGGCAGCCACCCCACAGCAGATGCCATCAGAAATCAGCAAGGCCCACACTGCTGTTCTTCTAAGGCACCTGGGGATGAAGCTCCCACCTGTGTCACATGGACCAGCAGTAGTCATGCAGCACCCTTTAACCCAAGGAATCCGCACACACCCACGAGAACCGCTATCACCCCAAAGCCAGTGAGGTGAGCCGCCAGACATAGTCGAGTTTCTCCTTTTTTGAGGCAGTGACCCTTCATGGGAGGCAGGGCAAGGCAGATGACATTGATGCTTTTTCTTGAAAGACGTAGAACACACACACACACACACACACACCCCACATGAATAGCTAACATTCCCCCGACTCTTTTACTTTACAAATGACATTAAACAATGTTAATCACAAAATTCAAGCCCTACCTATCCACCCTGTGTTACATTTACACTCAGCCTCCTTTGAAGAAAAGAGCAGTGCAGCACCATGTTCGCTCGATGCATAACTGTGTCAGAACAGTGGGCAGACACTAGGTAGTGTGGCCGTCACGCCTAACGGAGGGACACCAGGCTGAGGCCGGGCTCCGCGGCCCCCCCTCCAATGCTCCAGCTCCACTCAGCATCCCCCCTCCTCTTACAGCAGCCTCAGCCTCCGGGGCCTGGCCCCGGTGTGCTCTCCCCAGGCCTGGCCCCGGTGTGAAGGAGCCCCAAGAGAGCGGACTGGTGTGTGAACAACAGACGTGCTCGGGAGAATTGCAGGGGCAGAACACGAGCCTGCAGGAGGCTGAGGGGACTCTGATACACTTGGGGAAACCTGTTGGAGCAAGAAGCCGGCAGAGAAGACAGTGACGCTGAGAGATGGCAGCAGAGTCCAGTCAGTGTTCCGGTCAGTGTGGCCTGGGCCCCTGAATTAGCCTCCTAGACCCTCAAGCTTTCTTTTGTGTCCAGTGTACTCCCTCCTTACTGAAGGATTTCAGCTAGCTCAGTCACAGACAGAGTATATAAAGAACTTCTGCTAATCCATAAAAAATGACAAATGAGCAATCAAAAATAAGCACAAGACTTGGACAGCCACTTCACAAGGAAGATTTAAAGGCCAGAAAGCACATGAGAAAATGCTGAACATAATTAGTCACCAAGAAATGCTAATTAGAACCCAACAAGATACCACTGTCCCCAGCAGCACAGCCAGCTATGGTAAGACCTACAGCACAGAGTGTAGGCAAGTGTGTGGCGCCACCAGAACCCACGCGCTGCTGGTGGGAGTGTGACAGGGCACAGTCACTCTAGAAAACTCCCAACAGTTTCTTGGAAAGTTAAACATACACTTAGTGTACAAGCCAGAAAATCCATTCCTAGATATCCGCCCAAGAGAAACAAGACATACGTCTACACAGAAAGGCACCTGAGTCACGAGGCCAGATGGTGGGGACCGCCCAAATATCCAGCAATAAGAAGATGGATAAAGAAATAGTGTTCTATCATATTCATGCAGGGGAATACTATTGGGCAAATTTTAAAGAAACAAACTACAATACACGACAACAGGAATGGATCTCAAAAGTATTATGAAGAAGCCAGATTTAAAGAGCATATATTACATGACTCCATTTACACAAGTTTAAGAATGAGCACAATAACCACTGTGCTGAAAAAGAAAAAAAAGTGTTAGTATTTGTCACTGGGGTAAGGGGTACATGAAAGAGGGCAGGAGGGAACTTGCCAGAATGACTGAAAAGACAGGCACCTCCATGAGGGCATGCCTCCACGTGGTGCGTGCTTGTCAAAGCTCACCAACCGGTGCTCTTCGGAGCTGTGCCCCAGACTGTGCTTACACCTCAGTAAAAATACCTAAAAATTGGATTATGGAAGTTCTATAGAGGGTGAATTTTAGGTATTTAATCTATATTATGGGAAAAAGACATTTGCCATCTGACAGAAGGAAACAGGCTCATAGAGGTCAAGTGATCTGCTCATAGGCACAGCCAATAAATAGTGGTAACAAGATCTAAAAATGGTCTTTAAAAACTACACCTGAGTTCAGAAAGAAGGTGGGACAAAGCAGACAAGAAGGGCAGGTGGGGTCAGGCATGGTGGCGTACCTCTGTAATCCTAGCACTCAGGAGAGTAAAGCAGGAGGATCACTGTTCCAGGCCAGCCTGGGCCACAAAGTAAGTCCAGGGCCATCCTGAACTGCACAATGAAACCTTGTCTCAAAAACACCAAAACAATAAAATTAAAATTAAATTTAAAAGCCAAGAAGGGCAGGTGGAAGAGGGGAAATAGTGGGAGGCTAGATCAGGTGCATACAGAGAAAGGGCGTGTGGGGTAGGTATAGAGGGAAGCTAGGTCAGGTGGGTGGGTGAAGAGGGGAGCCAGGCCAAGCGGCTGTGTGGCTTGACCAAGGACAGAGTCACACATGCAGAGCTGGGGATACAATTTCAGGCCAACAGGATTTCTCAGTCAACCTGGGCCCTGTAGGAACCCTGAAGGTTGGGGTGGGCATTTGCAGGGACAGGGCACTAGAGGAGCCACAGCACCATCTACCACTCTCTGCTGAGCAATGGAAACATGGGACATTACTGAGTGGTCAGCTGTGTCCCCTGACCCAAAGCTGGGCCAGCAGAGGGCACAGCAATGTGGCAGCCCTTCTAGTTCCAACCTAGGCTCCTCTGGCCCCTTTGCCCCTACATGGCTCCTCCAGTCCATGACACGTGTACCTTGGGCTCAGCTGGACCAAGGGAACCAGTTGCGCCAGGAGCCATGCACCTCTAGAAGCGGGATACCCAGTGCAGTACACTATCTCTTTTGAGGACCCTTGAAACTTGGCCATAATGGGAGAAGTTTGTACAGCACAGAATTCCTGTTTATTCTACAACCTTTTCATATACCTCAGATCATATTTATGTGTGCATATGCCTGTGGATGAAGCTCTATGTGTATGTCTGTGTGTGCACTGTGAGTTTGTAGGTGCAGGTTAATACAGTTAGGTTTATGTGTGTGTGTGTGTATGCATGTAAGTATGAATTAAGTTTTCAATCTGTTTGTGTATCTGTGTATGTGTTTCCACGCATGTCTGTGTGTGTGTGTGCATATGTACACACAGTGGTAGGGCACTGAGGTCCTACACAGGGTCTCTGAGTTTATTAGGCATCTAGTTGCAGTTGACAGACACAACCTGCCTACAGCCTGCATCGCAATCACAGCAATTTCTGGGCTGGGGGCATGAAGTGCAGCATGGAGATTCTGCTGGCTGAGGCACATCTTCCAAGGAGACGTCAGGACTCTCTCCCAGGCTTGAGCTGCTTAGGGAAGGCTTGGGGCTTGCAGCTATTTATTGTCATTCCTGCTGTGCTCAGAGCTTCTGCCTCATCCTTGAGTTAGCTGCTGGGCCTTGGCCAGCTGGTAGCCCAGTTTACCCCCAAAGGCACAGAGGCTGCTCACTCAGCTGACAGGCAATGGACAGTTCCATCCTCACAGGTTGGCTCACACGTTAGAGCCCAGGCTGTACCTGTACCATATCTGCTACAGAGCAGTTTGAACCTTCATCTCTCCTTACATAGGTGGGGTAACCCCAACTCCAGCCCAGTCCTTGCCTGGTACCTGTGGGAATGCAAATTCCAGCTATAGAAGGAGCAGCTTTCCCAGACCTAGAGAGGTCAGTGCTGGAAGGAAAAGTCCAGTGAGACCATGACAAGTGATAGCCAACACCAGCCTTTTCCCATATGACCTGCCATTCCCTGAGGCAGGACCCTCACCAAGGCCCAGATCCATGCCCAATTCAACATACCCTGGCAGCCAGGCCACACCTGGCTGTGCTAACAGTCTCCTAGCAGGCAGCTGTTTGCAAATCGACCCCTCACCCTGACTGAGCAACCCAGCACTGACTGAGGATGGCATCCCTGGTTAATGAGGGGCCTAGGAGTCAGCTACAGGCAGCTTGTGGTCAGCTGAATGATGCCTCAAGTCTATCCAGACCCTCATTCCAGGAACCTATGAATGTGTCACCTTACATGGCAAATAAGATTTTCCAGAGGTGACTAACTAAATGACCTTGCCAAGGGAAGAGGATCCTGGATTATCTAAGTGGGCACTCATGTGATCACAGTGTCATTACAGGGGAAAGCAGAGGGACATGTCCTAGGGAGGCCCATGGGACAATGTTTATGAGATGCTACGCGCTGACCTTGAGGATGGAGAAAGACGCCACGAGCCCTGGCCTGAGATGAATTAGCCTCCAGAAGCTGGAGGACTTCAGGAATAGCTCTCCTAAGGGGCTGTGGAGGAAGGATGGCTCTGCTGACACGTGGCTCCAGTCCAGTGATACAGATTCTGCCCCACCAAGGAAGCAGCTTATAGTTGAGCCCCAAAGCAGGACTCAGGGAGATACATGGGGTTTTAGTCAAACACCAGTCTCACTGCAAATTAAGATAGACAGAAGTAACACACCATTGTTAAGGGAAAGTTGCTATTTTAAATTCCATCTCATGTTTTAAGTGCATAGTTTTATTTCAGACTTTTCTTTGCGAAGAAATTTGCATTATGCTTCGATGGAAAGTCAATTAACAAACCATATAGTTGTTTGTTCTGCAAGAAATGTGTGTTGACAAAGCTTTTCACCAGGTTGTATAGATACAGTATGGGGCTGACATTTATCCAAGATTTGGAATCTAACCAGGCTGGCCACAAAGCCTGCCCATGCCCCTTGCCCAGGGTGTCCTCAGGCTTCCTCAGGCACTGGCATGGCTCCAGAACAAGCCTGGCTGATTGCAAACCAATGCCTCACAGGAGGTAGAGACTCCCCCAGTCCAGTGGCTCCTCAGCAGATGGGGCATCTCAGACTCACAGTGACTTGTGGTTTGAGGTCAGCAAGTCACAGTTGGGACTGGGTCACTCCCAGGAGTCCTTTAGAGAGAATCTCAATCTGTCCTTTCTTCCACCTTCTTGGAGGGAGGCAACATCGAGGTGACAGCCATGAAAGGGACCCTAAGAAATCAGTTTCCACGCCCCCCAACCTCTGAGGACCCAACACCACTATACAGAAGACCACAGTGTAAGCACATATCATAGTGTCCTTCAAGAAGAGAACCTGTTGCGACAAATCAAACTATTGCACCAGTCCTTCAAAGTGCCAAAGGCAACAGAGGACTGGTGGGAGCTGTCCTCGGTGCTGCAGACTTCCGGCTCAGCCTCAGGTCTTTCCCTCAGCCCCAAGCTCTCCCTGGCCTCACCCCCGACGGTAATGGTGGTGGCAGTTCTAACATCCAAGTGCCCACTGCCTCTTGAGATGATACTCACATCCACCAGGTGCCTATACCCTTCACCCACAGTCCCACAGGGTGGCAGGCGGGGTGTGGGTCCCTTCCCTGAGGGATACAACGTTGCCCACAGGGAAGCTAGCAAGTCAAGCAACTATAACAAGGCTTGACAAGAGCAAAAGGGCAAAGAAGGGCCCCAGGGGAGTATAGGATGAATGCACTGTCTGACCATTGAGAGAAACCAGATTCCACATGAGACTTTAGACTTCATGCTAAGGACAAGTGATAAAGATCAGGTTCCTTCATCAAAATCTAAGCAACAGAAGAGTCTGTGAGATTCTAAGATTTTCTTCTTCTCATCTTTTTGAGACAGGGTCTAGCTTTTCAGTTCAGGCTGGCCTTGAGCTCACTTTGCAGCCCAGGCTGATCTCAAACTCCAAACGATCCTCCTGCCTCAGCCTCCTGAGCAATGGGATTACAGGTGTGTGACACCATGCCCAGTTGTTAAGACCTTTTTTTTTTTTGTGGTACTGGGGATCAAACTCAGGACCTTGTGCTTGCCAGGCGGGCACTTATGCCACTGAGCTATATCACCAGCCCTCTACAATTTTATTCCAAAACTACAAAGGAGTCTGCATGTGCTTTGTATTACTTCTGACCCATTGTCTTTAAACATAACAGAATTCCCTAGGACCCTGCACCGTGGTGTCTCTGCAGCCACTGTCCAACACAGCCAAGAGCTACCGGCCCACACTGAGCTTTGGCTCCAGTGATGGGGGTTCTGGGCCACTAGGCTGCCACACTTGCTTCTCTTTGGCTCAGTGATTCCCTTTTCCCACAGATGCTCTCCGATGCCCCTTCCACCGGAGAAGTGTCAGCCTCCAGCCAGATCTCCTCAGCAGCTCGGTACTACTCCTCTCCCTTCTGCATACCTCCAAACTTCACAAGGAAGGTGCTGTTACTGGAAAATTCCAGCTGCCCTCTTGCAGTCTATGGCCTTCCACTCTGGAGTGGAAAGTGGTGAAGACAATGTCCCATAAACATGCAGAAACTTGTAAGCACCGGAGCACGCTGGGACAGTGCAGGCTAAGCTTCCAACCTGTTCCAGAGGCTCCACTCATGGTGAGTTTCTAACGTGATTTCTTTTATACCAAAATTTTAATTACAGAAAATCTGAAGGTGGATGTATAGATAGAAAGTGGCATGTATATAGCAGGGAAATTTTTTCAAGAGAAGATGCCAAAAGGTGACTTTTAAGGGAAGTCCTGAGATGCCAAAGGGCTGAACCATCTGGGATCAGCTAGTACCAGTGACACAATCCTACATGCTTCAAGATTACAGTACTGGGTCAGGACCATCACCCTGGCCAGTTAAAATGTCATTACATGGGGTCCTGTTAGGAAGGCCAAGAAGAATGTCAACCAGGTATACTCCTTGCAATTGCAAATATCTTAAAGCACAAAAAAGTCATCAGTCCTGAGTTCCCCTCAGTTACCCAAGCATGGTCCGCACATCCTGGACAGTCCAGAGCAAGTATAGGGTTTGACTCTCCCCTAGGAGTTAAGGTCACAGCCACATACCAGCTTGATGCTCAGGGGAACAGCTTTGCCAAAACCCAGCTCCATCCCTTTTTCCTCCTGGAAAATGGGCACGCTTATTTTTGACCAGCTGAATTGAATTAAGGAAAGGCATTATTTCTAGACAGAGCACAAGATTTCTGTTCTCTTCGATGTTTCTAAAAATAAAAGTAAAAAACTAAGCAGATCTAGGAGTCTGCTCGAGTTTGTGGTTTCCAGAATGAGAGCCTTGGCCAGGATTTCAAAATCTTACGATAATGGGTTTAGGGCAGCCGTGGCAACAAAGCTCTTTGAGAGCTGCTGCAGAGAGGCAAGGGCTGATACCAGCTCCTGGGACTCCTGAGGCACAGTGATGGCCTAAAGCTGGCCCCAGCATCACCCATGTCCTGTGCAGGAAGGTGTCAGCCTTGGGGACAGGGGCCACCCATGGTTCTAGACCTGCCAGAGAGCTGTGGTACTGTCTCTGCAGCCTTCCTGAGCAGATTTTCCTAGGGACAGACCATGGGAGCCTGGAGGGACTTCCTAGTCCCAGCCTCAGGGCTAACACCCCGAGGATATCCCAGCATGGCCCTACAGGCCCTGTATTTGACCCTGAGCCAAGTGGGGCCACACTTTCTTCCAAACTTCTGCCTTCAAGCTGTAGGCAAGTGGTTTCTTACCAGCATCCAGCACGTCCTTCCCTAAACCTCTTGCCCATTACACCCCACCACTCTGGGCCAGCCTGTAATTTGGCCAGCCCGGATGAGGGTCTTAACTTAGCTTCCAAATCAGTGAAATCCCACAGGTCTTCCCTGTAAAAAGAAAAAGCTGCACATGCAAATCATATCTTATATGCTCCTCCTCGGCTCCCTCCAGGGCCAGGTGGAGGGTCTCAAGGGGACAGTTCAGGGACAGACCCTTCACATGAAGATCACCTGAGGCCCCTCCCCAACCCCTCTCACTGCAGACCCCGCCCTCTGACTTGGCTGTCAGGTGTCTTTTAGAAGGAACTGCCAAACCAAAGTGGTTTGGAACAGAGCAAAACAAGGCAGATCAGCCACACCTACAGGGTATAGAAGAGACCCAGAAACTGGGGACATGGCATGTGACTAGAGGGCATTCCGAATAGCAAGAGGAGGAATGTGAAACGGAGCCCTACCTCACTCCTATGACAAAGTAAATTTCAACAGAGCACAAACACACACACAGATGCACACTCCCAAATCCAAATGAGTTCTCAAATCATGGGTGATTTATGGTGAGTTTCTTTGTAACTCCAAACCAAAAGAGGCCTTTCCTGCCAGGAAGCAAACCCCAGAAGCCACAAAGGAAAAGACTCAATTTCAGACGAACAGATTGAATAATTTAAAATGTGAAACTTCTGAATAGAAAAAAAAACACAGTTTTTAAAATTGGAGTACTACAAGCTGGGACATGCAGCCCTCTCATCATGCTGGGATGCAGCAGTGAGACCCTCCCCAGATGCAGGCACCAAGCTCCTGGACTTCTAGCCTCAGAACTGTAAGCCAGATAAACCTGTATTCTTCATAAGTTTTTTTAAAAAAAACACTGGAAAGTGAATAAGGGTATAAATAAATAAGATAAATCTGGAACTAAATTTTTTTAAAATTACAATGAACCCATTACAAACTAGTGAGAAAACCAACCCAACAGAGAAAGGGGCAGAGGCTATGAAGACAATTCACTACAAAAGGCATGTGTTGTTCTGGGCCTTACCTCGTTCCTAATTTAAAATGCAACCGTCTACAGCCTTATGCACACTTTCCTGTTTCAAATGTTACTTTTTAGAGGGTCACAGAGGAAAAAAAATGCAATTGAAGGCTGGGTGTGGAGTTCAGTGGTAGAGCACTTGTGTAGCATGCGGGAGGCCCTGGGCTCCATCCCCAGTTCAAGAAAGGAAGGTGAGAAGGAAGAGAGGGAGGAAGGATGGAGAGAAAAAGAAAAAAAGGGGAGGAGGGAGGGAGGGGGGAAGAAGGAGGGAAAGAGAGAAGGAAGGAAGGAAGGGAAGGGGGAAAGGGAGGAAGGGAGGAAGGGAGGAAGGGAAGAACAAAAGGAAAATGCAGCTGAAAAAACCAGGATAACCAGGAGACACATTTTGACCCAAATGAAACAATGCCCAGCGCCAGTACCAGACAGTCAAGGCATGGCCACTCTTGATCAAAGTACTGCTAGGATGGTAGAAGTTCCACAGTCTACAAACTCACAGAAATTCTTCAGTGAGAAATGACATTCACAGCTAACAACTACAAAGCCAAAAAGCCTGAAGTAGCCAACATCCTTCACTGGGGGTGGTTATACTGTTACAGCCCAATAATAGAATACTATGTAATGTTACAAACAAGCTAAATTGATTAGAAAAATCCAAAAGGGACAATACAAAGTGTTTGTAAAGGCCCAGAATCCTCTTACATGATGCTCCCTTTCATGAAAATTAAGGCCTCTACATGACAAGCTGTTATGGTTTCTGTCTGGGTGTCTCCCCCAAAGACACATGCAGTCATGGAGCAGGCTTTTAGAGTTTAAGATTGATTCATGGGTTTGAGTGCTACACCAGTCCTAGGCTGGATAGTTTGCATACGTAAGGGACAGAAAGAGGTTGCTTGCTGACACTCCTCCGCCTTTACTCTTGTTACTTGTGCTGTCTTCTACCCCCATGTACAGTTGCCCTCTGCCATGTGCCACTCTACCTTGGAGCCAGTCAAGTATGGACTGAAACCTCTACAAACTATAAGCTAAATAAACCTTTCTTTCCTTTATTTTGAGGGTCAGGTACTTTGTGTCAGCAACTAGAGAAAAGTAACCAAGACACAAGCACACGTGTGTAAAGAAATGTGTTCAAAGACATGCATGTGTGAAGAAGCATGTATGTATAAAGATACGTACAAGGTGTCATCAAAAAACACAGCGAAAGTCTAAATTTTTAAAAATTATAGTAAAGGACACATTGCCATTAATCCCTCCCAAAATATTTCCCCTCACTTTAAACACTCTCCATCATTCTTGTCATTTTCTGAAGCAGGTGTAGAGTCTAGTCTCTTTATGAGGTGTGGTAAAAAATACAGTGACTGCCTAGCAAGCACAGGGTCCTGAGTTTGATCCCCAGTACCGCCGGAAAAAAAAAAAAAAAAATACAGTGAATGCAGCTGCCAAGCGCCATCAAATGGAAGGCAGGATTGTAAAACCCTCGCAATGTGTCCTCACCTCCCTTACCCACTGGACCTGGCACTGTGTGGCTTCTGGCTCTTCTACAAAGTTGAAATGACTGTGAAAGGTAAACATTTTGAATCAGCATAGGACATCAGGGCAGCCAGCAACAGCACAGCTAAAAACTTATATAAGAAGATGTCAGAACTGCTTCAGAAAATGGAAAGAATAATGGGATTAGGATATTTAAAGCAAGGGGGAGTATTTTGAGGAGGCTTAATTACAAAGTGTCTTTTACTGTAATAATTTTTTTAAATTCTAAATATTGGACTCGGAATATAACTCAGCGACACTGTGCCTGCCTGACAAATGTGAGGTCAGGAGTTTAATTCCCAGCACCAAAAAAAAAAATCTAGATGTTCACCATATTTTTCAATCACACCTCATACATAGAGACATATGTGTTAAGGAAGGTGTATGTGAGGGTGTGTGTATGCATGTGTGTGCATGCGTGTGTGTGTGTGTGTGTGTGTGTGTGTGTGTGGTTGCCAGGAACTGCACTTTCTATCTTCCACTTACCCTGCCTGTCATTGTGTATGAACCTTGCACACGTGTTGCATGGTGCGCAAACGGGGCTGGCTGGGTATGTAGCTATTGAATCACTTCTGTCCCCTCCTCTCAGCTTTTGGTTTGTTAATGCTTGGAACCTGCTGGATGTGATGCAGAAGCAGCCTGACTCTTCCTGACTTCCTTCCCACCCCTCTCCCAGTAGGGGAAAGAAACCCACTGACCAGCTCACTCCCTTGTGTCCTGGACCAATGATTAGCTGAAAATAAACAGGGTGATAGCCTTCTTTTAAGGACAGAAAAATATTCTCACCCAGCCCTGAGCATAGATTCATGCACCCAGTCTAAGAAATACTGTCTTAAGAAATTAAAATCTTACTATGAGGAAATGGCTTGCAGTTGATAGCTAACCCTGCAGAGGGAAAGTTTTCACTTGTGGCTGGGTGGGTGGATTTTACAGGAAGGCTTCACATAGAAATGTGAACCCCTCAGACAACATGGAGCCTCTTCGTGGCTCAGGGACCACAGAAACCCTGACGTGGAAGCAGAAGAGACACCAGCTGGAAAATGGAGCTGAGGTCTGCAGAGCTCCTTCTCATACAGTGGTCACTCAGCCCAGCCACAGGTCCCGAAGGCAGAGGAGAGCACGGAATACTCTCCAGAGACTGGCACAATTTATAGAGGAACCATCCTGCAAGAATGAGTGTGGTCAGGCAGGGCTTCCAGCCAATGAACTGTCCACGGCACCATGTAGGGGCAAATGCCTCCCTCTGATGAAGCCATCCCTGCAGCTCTTGGGGAGCAACACGTGCTGGCGGGGGAGAGGTGCTAAGTTGTGTAACACTCCAGCCAGCCACTGTGCTGAGCAAGAGCTGGAGCTGTGCTTAAAATATCTAGGCAGAACTTCAGAGGTGCCAGCAATCCAGCAGCACCCTAAAGGGCTTCGCAGAGCCGCCCACTGCCCACTTTCCAGAAGAAGCCAACTCACACAGCATCCTCCACGCACACCAGAGCCATGTGTCCCCACAGAGCCAAGGCACCAGCCTTCCTTTTGCCTCATGAGGAAGGGCCAATCAGAATAGAGCACAGTCCCCTTTAAAACGGCTCCTAGGTGGTACCCTGCAAGTGGTTTTGCAGTGGCTGATGAAGCTGGCAGCCAATGGTGCTAGTGACCCAGGTGACATTGTGCCTATACTTACACTACTAACCTCTGTGGTTAACTTATTTAACTGATAGCTAAGGCTTTATCAGGGGCAATAATGAACTCAACAATATATTGAAGGCCCCACTGAACAAAAAAAAATTTAATTTACTGTTAGGAGAGTGTCATGAAAAGCATTCTGATCACTTAGCTGACTGGATGAGACCAGAAGCCATCAGTTACATCTTTGCATCCCGTGTACCACCAAAGAAAGAGGAAGAAGCAATGACCCTTGGAGAAAGCAATCAACAGGCAACTCAGCTGGCCAGGGGGAGTGCAGGCCAACTTGATTCCATCCCAACCCCTTGACGCTGACCTCTGAGGAGGTAGCCCTGTAGGGTTCTCTGGGTCAAGAAGCACTGCCCACAGAGGGCCATCACCATCACCAAAATGGTCCTTCCCTCCACCAGAAGGTGGACTGAGGGCTTCAGAGGTCTCAAGGACATCTTAAAGACAGCTCCTAGGTGGTATCCTGCAAGTGGTTCTGCAGCGGCTTAGTGAAGCCGGCAGCCAAGGGGGTCATCTCTCCCACACACATGAGCATGTCACTATTGCAGTATCTGTAAACAATCTGAAAAAGCCCCAGAAAGGTGACCTTCTTCAGCACTGAGGTCCACATTGGCTGCAGCTTCACAGATAGCTGCACTGTGGCTGAATCAAAGGAGACTTCCTGTTGGTGCTGGTGCAGGGCACATGGCTGTGAAGATGTTTGTTATGGTTGATACATTGTGTCAACTTGGGGAGTCTAGAGGTTTAACTAAGTAACTCAGCAATTGTAAATCCTGGGGTAAAAAGGACATGCCCTTACCCTTGTGGGATGTTGTTTATTATGTTAATTTGGGAAGTTTAAAAGGTTAACTATGTGATTCAGAAGGAAGTCAGGGTGTTCATTTGCATGCATTCTAAACCTGTGCAAGAGGAAGGCATGCAGAGAGTGTGGGTGCAGAGGACCACCTCCTCTCACCTCCCCAGAGCTGGTAGACATAAAAAAAATTGAGAAAGGACCGGCTGCTGGTTCTTCAGAGGAGCTCCAGTCTTCACCTTCAGCTTGGTCGTCTCCCGGCTTCCGGTGCAGACTCTTCGGCTTCCGCCTGGGACTTCATTGTAGATTCATTAGCATTTCGTCGCAGACTCAACAGCCCTTGATACGGACTTGCACGGACACTGCGGTGAGCTCCAGGCCCCAGGCCTGGGCTCTTCAGTCTCCAGTGTGCAGACACCCTGTACACACTTTCTCATCTAACCCTGTAGCTGACCATTGTAAGCCAAATAGGTAATTTGTTGTACATTTGTATATCTTGTGTTAAATCTGTTTCTCTAGTAAACCCTGACTGATACAATGTTCGAGCAAGCAGACATTGGAAAAGGCACACAATTGCTAAGGTGTAAGACTGCAGCTGAACTAGTGTCATGGCACAGCTGCACTGTCCCTCAAAATGGCAAACAGAGGCATTGGTTGGATCTTGGTGAACAGACCAGGGACTGTCTTCTTCTGTATCACTTCTCATACTGCTGCTGAAATCTCAAACTGGGCTATAAACACCCAAAGGAAAAGTGGTCTTAATGGGAAGGGGGCCCCAGGTCAGAAAGTAACAGGTAGGACCTGATCCATGCAAAGGAGCAACTCATGGTCTTTGGGACAGAGGAAATAGGGATAGGGAGCATTTGATACTTGCAAACTGGAGAAGATCTGGGCAGAGCTTAGGAAAAGACCGCTCTCCCTACAAGCCACAAAGCTGGCATGGTTCAGCTGGTGTTCTCTACCCAAGAGACTGTGGCAGAACTGAAGACTCCAAGGAAACAAGGGAGAAAGGCCACAAGAGCTTTCATGGAAATGACTGCAGCATCCCAGGAAGGTGAGCTACAAAGAGTCTGAATCCATTGTAACCATGGCTATGTGAAATGACCAGCTGTTAAAACCCTCACCAACCTCCAAAGCTTCTCTGTGGTTCCTGCTTCTCCCTGCCCTCCACTAGGAAGAGTCTTCCCTGAACCCAGTAGGCCTAGTCCAGCCCCAGCCCAAATCATATCCCAAGTTCAAGAGTCCCAAAAAAGGGCACTGCCTTTTCTGACTGTCAGAGGTAACAGGGAGGTGAAGGAGTAATGGACGTGCCCTAACAGCACAGAGCGTCCTGTCTGGCAACAGAACTTGCCCCTATTCATAGCAGATTCTCTAAATTTCAGGACCTGCACTAAGACTTCAACATTATTCTGCATCCTCTGCTGCGAGCTGGCCATCTGCAAGGATCATCATGGACCACAGCATATGATGTTGAAGATAAACATCCACTAACACAAGCCCCAACTAGAGTGCCAAGTATCAGCAGGGCCTGGAGAGAACTATAGAGGAGACACAGCCTTGCAGATCAAAAGGTAATAACTTAAGGGCTAGGGATACAGCTCAGTGACACAAGTGCCTACCTGGCAAGCACCACGTAAAGTTTGATTCTTGCTACCAAAAAGGAGAGGTGGTGACTTAGGAGGATTGTCTGCTCATCAACCAGGGTCAACAATGTCAGCCCAATGAGACACCTTAGACACTCTGAATTCTTCAACTCAAGAGTCAGCTTTGTGAAAGATGTACTTCCTGTTTAAGATGCAGACAGGTTAAAAGGTAAAAGGATGAAGAATGACACATTATGAAAACACTGTCTCTACTGTGGCCACGACTGTGTGAAAAAAAGAGAGTTAAATGGCTATCTTATCAGTGTAATCTTTAAGCCAAGTGATAGTGATATGCAACAGTGACAGAAAAGAACACTGCATAATTGACAAAAGTTTTTAATTGAACAAAAAAGACATACCTCTCCTACATGTGTATGCACCCATTAACAGAACAAAATGCACAAAACAAAACTGACAGAATGAAAGGAAAAAATAGACTCATCAACAGACAAAGATGGGGATTTTGTCATTCCTTGTTGTTGTTGATAGGCAAGATAAAATAGAAAACACAAAATACTGATAAGAGGAACAAAACAGGCATCACTACAGACATTAAAGAAAAAAACTTCATACATGCATACTCAATAATTTAAATGAAATGAATGGATAAATCTCATTCCTTGAAAGATAAATACTACCAAAAGTAACATAAGAGAAATGGAAAATTTGGATAATCCTCTATGTGTTAGAGAAATTGAATTTGTAATTAGAATTATCCCACAAAGACCACAAAGAAAACTCCAGGCTTCATTGTGTTAACTGGTAAATTCTACCAAACATTTAATGGAGAAATAAAACTAAGTTCACAAACTTTTTCAGAAACTAGAGGGAATGCCTGCCAGCTCATTTTGTGAGGTCAGCATAAGCCTGATATCGAAACTTAAGGAAAAAAGAAAATGTAAACCAATATCCTATCTTAGTCCATTCATGGTGCTATAACAAAATACTTAAGGCTGTATAACTTATAATTAATACTTCAGGCTGGAAGTCTAAGATCAAGGTGTTAGTATTCAGTGTCTGGCAAGGGTCTTGCTACCCTCTTACATGGCAGATGGCAACAGGGGGACAACAAAAGCCCATTGTCATATGAAGCTGCATTTGTAAAGGCCTTAATCCCACTGACAAGAGAGTAGCCCAGCTCAGGGCACCTCATGCACTGGACCCGCCCCCACCCATAGCACAAA
>PVLD010010584.1:41696-70123 GCA_004027595.1 Dinomys branickii
TATTATCACAGGGAAGATAACTGATTGAGTGGTAGGGCAACGGAGATGAGGGAGGAGAAAAAACGAACTGATCAAAAGGGCCATCATCTGTGTAACCTGAGTAACAAAGATGAAGGTAACATTATGTAGGACAGCATCCAGAGCTAATTCCCTTCTATGTTCTCTATAATTCTGTATTTCCTCAATCGTTTTTGTATTAACAGAAGCGAAGATAACTTTATATTATACAGCATCCAGTGCAAATTGCCTACTATCTTCTCTATAATTTGGTATTTCCTTTAATGTTTTTGTGTTAACTAATGTGAAGATAACTATGTAATACAACATCCAGTGCTAAATTCCCTACTATATTCTGTATAACTTTGTATTTTCTGTATTGTTTATGGCTTTTCTGGTTCATATGTCTCCATTCTTTTGTCTTTAAAATAAAATTTTAAAAAATAAATAAATAAAAATAAAAATGATGACACAAGGAAAAAAAAAAGAGAGTAGCCCATGTGACCTCCTCACCTCCACCAAAGGCCCCATCTTGTAATACCATTGCATTGAAGATTAAGTCTCAAAGTGAATTTTGGAAGGACACAAACATTCCAACCATAGCATATCTGTGATGAACAAACATGTGAAAACCATTCACGAAATATTGGCAAATGGAATTCACCAACATATGAAAGAAAATTCAGAACTTCAAATTGGTATAATACTCAAAAGTTAATAAATGTCACTACCACATTGACAGAATTAAAGAGAAAAGGTTACAATCAGAGAAAACATTTGGCTAAACTCAATGGCAACTAATAAATAAAAATCATAAAGGGCTGGGGGTTTAGCTCAGTGACACAACACTTGCCTGGAAAGCAGGTCATGAGTTCAATTCCCAGAACCAAAAAAAAAAAAAAAAAAAAAAAAACTAATGAGTAAAAATCAAAAAAATTCAGCAAGTTTAAAAAGGGAAAGAGATCTTTCTCAGTTTCATAAATGGCATTGTTGCAAAAGCTCAGCTAACATTATGTTTAATGGTGAAATACTGAGTTCTCTCTTAAGATCAGGGATGAAAGAGACAAATCTCTGCTCTTGCCACTCGTATTCAACAATGTGCTAAAAATCTCAGCAGTGGGATAAGGCATAAAGCTTTACAAAGGAAGACCTAAACCTATCCATTCACAGATAGTATGACTGTGATGTAAAACTCCAGGGAATCTATAAATAAGATACTAGAAAGAATAGGTGAAGTTAGCAAGGTTATTAGAGAGAGAGATAGAGATAAAGATAGATAGATAGATAAATAGAGATTTATAGTTGATTTTATTTTTTAAAACACAAAACAGAGATAAATACAACAAAATATGAGCAATACCTATGCACTGAAAACTATGAAATAGTGCTAGGAGAAATTAAAGAAGACCAAAATAACATGCCACCACATGTCATGTTCATAGATTTGAAAACTCAAAATTTTAAGAGGTTCACTCTCCCTGTTGACCTATAGTTTCGATACAGTCCTAAGCAACATCTCCTCCAGAATAATACATATCATATCTATTATTTGTAGACCTTAACAAATTGGAGTGAAATAACAAAGGATCTAGCATAGCCAGAAAAACAAATTGAGAAACAAAGTTGAAAGGCTAGCACACCTGCCTTCAATATTTATAAAGTGCCAATCATCAACATGGCATGGTATGAGTGTAAAATAATCATACAAATCAATGTAACAGAATAATGTCCAAAAATAAACCCACAAGTACAAATTGATTGATTTTTAAGAAAAAAGCCAAGATAATTCATGGGAAAAGGTTGGTCATTTCAACAAAAGGTGCCAAATCAATCCAAATACATAAAGATTACAAAAATAAAGAAGAAGAAAAAGAGAAAGGAAGAGGAAAAAGGGGGAAAAGAACCTCAACTCCTTCCTCATATGAAACACAAATAAAAAGTAACAGCTATAAAACTTCTAGAAGAGAGCATGGGAGAAAACTTTTGTGATCCTCAATTTGGCAAATAGTTTATAGAAGGACATAAAAAGAACATAAAGGAAGAAATTGACCAAAAAAAACTTCATCACAATTTTAAAACTTTTTTAACCAAAAAGGGGGTGGGAGGAATTAATGTGTTATGTACATGTACCAACTTCCCACAAGGAATGTAAACATTATGTACTGCAAATATGTACTAGTAAAAAAAGAATGGCAGATATGTAGAATTGGCTCCCATGAGCAGTGTATCAAATTTCAGCAAACACTGGGTAGAAGTAAGGGTCACGGAAAGTTTTATGAGGTGATGGGAGTATTCTGTATCCTGATTGCAGCGCTGGTTACCTGAGTATGCAGCTTTGTCAAAACTGAATCATATTTTTAGAATGAGTGAATTTTATTTTTTGCAAATAATACACCAATAAAATTGACTTTTAAGCTTACCTGTATTTTTATGCACCAGCAATAAAAACAAATTTATATAAAATACAATGGTGTATGCCTATTATAATCCCGGCTACTTAGAAAGATTTGGCAGAACTCTAAGTTCAAGGCCACTCCAGGAAACTTAAGAGACCCTATCACAAAATATGAAAGGGTTGCAGATATAGCTCAGTGGAAAGCATTTGTCTAGCACCTACAATCTCCAGAACTACCAACACATACACACACATACACACACACACTCACAGACACACACACACACACACACACACACACACACACACTGCAATTTATAACAGCATCAAACATAAATTACTTGAAGATAAATTTAATAATGAAAGATGTGTAAGATATGACTACAAAAAACTATAACCCTCTACTGAGAGAACTTGAAGGAAACTGAAATAAGAAGATATACCACTTCATGGATTGGAAGACTCAATATTATTAACATGTCCAGTCTCCCTAAAGTTGACTTACACATTTAACACAATCCCAGTCAAAATCACTGCAGGCTTTTCTGTAGAAACTGAAAAGCTGATTCAAAATTTATATGGAAATACAAAGGACCTAGAATTGCCGAGACAATTTTCAGAAATGAACAAAGTTGGAAGATGTCCATTATCTCACTGCAGGATAAATACAATAATCAAGGCAATGTGTCACTGGCATAAGGAAAGACAGAAGGAGGCTACAGAAAGAAACCTTCGTGAACTGACTTTTGTCAAAGATACTAAGATAATCCACGGGGAAAATGAAAATCCTTTCAACGAATGATGTGGAATGACTGGATATCATATGGAAAAAAATTAACCTCTGCCCCACTTCAACACCGCACAAAAACCAATTTGAAATGTATCCTAGGCCTAAACTTGACTTTAACAGTTTGGGGTATAGCTCAGTGGTAGAGCACGTACTTACTATGTGCAAGACCCTAAGTTTAATTCCCAGTACCATAAAAAAATTAAAATATAAAAGAAGCCTTACTTTAGGGTAGATGACAAGAGGCAGAAATTACTAATCCAAAAAGCCTGATCACAAAAAGAAAATGAGATAGTGTTCATAACACATAAATTCATTCAGAACTTGAATCCAAAATGTCTTTATTTTAAAAACTCCTAAAAATATTTTAACTCCTACATTTCAATATTAATAAAAGACACAGACTCTGCATAAGACTTGAATACTTTACCAAATAAGCTACAGAAATTACTGCCAACAAAGTAACAAGACTAGGTGATTTAAATGATGTTTCTTTCTCTTATTTTTCATAGTTCTAGAAGCTACAAATACAAGATCAAGGCACTAGACAATTCAGGGTCTGGCGAGGGTCCACTTTCTGGTTCATAACCATCTTCTTGCTGTATCCTCACATGATGGAAAGAGAGTGAAGGATTTGCTGGTCCTTTTTACAGGGGCACTAATCCCTCCATGAGGACTCCACACACGTAACCTAATACCTCCCAAAGCCCCCATATCCTAATACTATCATCTTGAAGGTTAGGATTTCAACATTCGAATTTAAAGGGACACAAACATTCAGCCCATTGCAATGACCAATTAATACATGAGAGAATCATCAGTATCATTAGATATCAGGAAATGCAAATGTTCCTAAGACCAAAATTTCTCCAGTGGGTATGCTTGCCAACTGCTAACACCAGCATAATTTACTTGATCACCATATAGCACTCCAGGAAGAACAAGGCTGGGCCTCGTTGGCCCTGTACACTCCGAGATGCTCCCTAAATAAGACCCAGCATTATACAATACTGACAGGGTCATAGGCCCATCTCTCCCCCAGTGCTGGTCTGAATATTTCCATATCAACTCATCCATTTTCTCTCTGCCCAATTTAGTTAATTCCAACAAGCATTTATTAAGCATCTACTGTACAAGCCCAAGAACGGACTTGAGTACAATAACCCAGCTCCTGCCCTTGTGGCTTTCTCAGCATGGAAGAGAGATGTTCTTGCCCCAGGTAATTCTCGGGTGAATGCCTGTCCACTGAGAGTGTGTGGAAGTGTGCACGAAGCTCACAGGACATACCATCTCCAAACAGAAAGCCAGACCCTCCTGGCTGGATTGAGTGTTCCGACATTTGTGACAATACTTCCAAGGGTCTCTGAGAAGCTAAAACACTCTGGGCTTCCTCAGGATGCCCAAGGCCAGGCCCAGGATCAGCATGCTGCATCCAGAAGCAGCTGCCTACTCATAGCCCTGGGGCATAGATACTGCTGCACTGAGAGCCCAAGACACTACGCTCCACAGGGCCACACACCCAAGGAAACCCATCCAGGGACATCCACCCTGACCCACCCTATCCAATGACACTCAAACAGGGTCATTGTTATGACTTGTATTTAGATGTTTCCCCAAAGCCCTCATGTGGTCCCAAGTGTGGCTTTTGCAGAGGTGGCTGGATCTAGAGTGTGTGATACTGGGATTAAGGGAGTGTGATTACTAAATCAGTCCACTGATAGGTGTGGCATACTTCTAAGTAGGATTGATGGTGGATAAAATATAGGGAACAGAAAGAGGGCTAGTGTGCTCTCGTCCCTCATTTGCTGCTTTTGCTGCCTTCTGACTGCTGTGAACTGTTCCTCCTCTGTGATGCCCCTCTGCCATGCCACCCTGCCTTGGCGCCAGCCAACTATAGACTAAAACCTCTACAAACTGTAAGCCAAATAAACCTTTCCTCGTTTAACTTTGGGTGCTGAGTATTTTGTCTTAGCAACAAGAAAAGGAACTAGGGGAGCGACCTGTCCAGCTCAACCCAAGAGAAGGGACATGGGAAGGAGCACAATCCTCAAAGCAGGTTCCCATCACCTGCTCTCATCTGACTCCTTCATTTCTTCCCTTTGCTCTGACAACTCACCTGGCTGTGGAGCTCACTGTCTGCACACTGAGAAGACAAAGTTGAGAGAGTAACTCATCTGTAAGAGAACAGCCCGCTAGGTGGCAAAGTGTAATTAAGAGAAACTTTCTGAACCTTCCAATTAATGCAAGCTGCCAATAAGCAGACTCTTGTTCTCTGGAGCATTTCACTTTTAATTTAAATGAATTTGATTTCACTATGGTAAAGGTTTCTTGAGATTCCACAGCACTGGGCACAACCACATGGATTCAGAGCTAGAAAGTTTTTCCTGGCTTAGATGGCCACTGTTCCCTCTGGTCTATGAGCCCATGATGTGTCCTCCCCCAAAAGATACACATGTAGCTGGAAGATGCCTGTCATCCCTATGACAGGGCAGGTTTGGCCTTTTGAGGATTCAAGGGCCCTCAGGACAGGACACTTCTCTTTTTACCTTTAAAACACAATAAGCCCACAGTTAAGGAAAAGGCTACCTAGTAGGGAGAGTTTCTGTGCTCAAGAAATGCCAATCTACTGCTAACAGAGACGGCCTGGAGCCTCCCAGACACTCCTCTGCAAACCTGAGTTTAGAATCACATCAAGTTCTCTAATCTCCTCCAGCCTCTTACTTGCACATTGAGGCTGAGCTACCCAGGAGCAAAAGGCTTTGTCACCCACACACATCTCTACACGCTCCCATCTGGTCAGGGGTACTGAACATCTCGTGCACCTTTCAGTTCATGGAGCATGAGGAGAAGCTGCGTGGGGGCATGGTCAAGAGACCAAAAGGAGGATACAATGATGACCATTTTTCAGCACCCTGGCCTAAGCTTGGTGTGATGCTTCTCCTGACCCGGGATAGTTCAGGGTCAAGTGACTACTCTGGTCACGAATCTCTGAGCCATTCTCAGACTAGGGCAATTCTTTGCCAAGGAGAGACTATCCAGAGTGTCCTTTCTGCTACTCCAATTCCGGTGGCCATGCTCTCGGGATGACAAAGATAAACCAAGCTATCCCACTGGCCCAAGACATGCATGCATCAAACAAGAGACAGGGGAAAGGTTTCTCTATCCTGAGGCACTGACAGGGGATGCTTGTTACTACAGAGCATCCTGTCCATCCTTACTTGTCAGGGCAGACAGCCAGCCAGCCAGGCAAACAGAGGGTGATGGTAAGTGTGGGGCTCATGCTAGGAGCTACAGAGTCAGGCTGGAAACCACTGGGGGGACAGGAAGAGTGAACACACAGCCAAGCAGAGGTGAGACTAGGATTGGAGAAACAGAGAATCAGAGTGTTGGATATGGAAAGGGCACTGAAACACAGGGAAGACCCCTGAGAACACACAGCCAGAGCAGGAGGAGACAGTGCTCAGAGCAAGTGAGGAGCCAAGGCAGACAAATGGGATCTGCCCTTCTTGTTTGCTTTTGTTTCTGTTTTGAGACGTCTTGCTCTGTTGCCCATGCTGGCCTTGAACTTGCGATCCTCCTCCTTCCAACTACTGTAATGATGGATGTGTAGCCCTATGTCCTGCTTGAAGGTAGAACCAAAAGAACATACTGAAGATCCTGGACAGGATCTTTGGCAGCACCAAAAGCTTGCACCTGAGTGTCTGGAAGAACAGTGAGACCTCAGGTGATGCAGCTGGGGTGTAGTTCAGAACTTGATTTTGAATGTGCTGAATCTGAAATGTCTTACAAAACTCACAAGGGATGATGTCAAGTCAGAGGCTGGACGGGACAGTTTGGAATGTGGGAGACAGGCCCCAGCTGGAGATGTAAATTCAAGCGTTGCTGGCATATAGATGATATTTGAAGCCATGAGATCACCACCGCGTGAGTGTAGTGAGAAAAAGGAGCCAGCAAATGGCCCAGCATGGTGAGGTGGTATAGTCAGGGAGACAAGGAAGGTCAGCCAAAGAGGCTGGGGAGGGCCCCCGGCTGTGGGCACCCACAAGCCACATGAAGAAAGGGCATGGGGGAGGGACTTCCAAGTGTCAAATGCTGCCATGAGTCAAGGAGAAGAAGGACTGAGAACTGACTTAGTCAGGTGGCGGGAACCTTCACAGGACAGCTTCAGAGCAGAGGAGACAAGTCTGACTGCAGTGGGGTCATGAGAGCCTTGAAGGGAGGAAAAGGAACAGTAAGGACAATACTGCTCTCATTTTGCCGAGAAGTGGGGAGGGGGACTAAGAAATAGGCACATGGGATAAAGTAAATCCTAAACCAGGAGAAAAACAGCATGTTGCTTATTCACTCAACAACCACCCATGGATTCCACCTAGATGCCTGGCATTAGGCTTTACTCTGGGGTGACAGAAATGTGCAGTTTGCTGTTATTCACCCGCAGGAGCTTGTGGTATGATAAGTTAACAATGATAACCTATCAGTATGGCACAGTACTTAGCTAAGAGCTCAGCCTCATAGTCCTAGGAAGTTCTCTGGCAGCAAGAGACTACCAAAGGGCTCCTTCCCCAACTTTAACCCTAGTAGCTGCAACTCCAGTGAGACCGGGGCTCCACACCAGCCATCCACCCAAAGAGCATACCTTGGACAGCTCATTCACACCCACCTAGAGCTTTTCACCAGAGCCGCTACAGCACTTACCTTGGGGGGGCCATGAGCACTGGAAACAGAAGGATCAAAAGCTCTCCGTGAGGCTGGGGCTGTCAGGGTAGGGAGGGTCAAAAGGAGGTACCTGTCTTGGGCCTGGGGACATTTCCTGGATATCAAGATTCCAGGCCTGCATCAGAGAGGGGTGGCAGTGACACATTATGGGCAGAGGTCACATAGACACAGGAAGCAGGCACAGCAGCATTGTGTGAGCTGCTACACAGTCAGAGGACACTGGAGAAACTGGGACCGGGTTTCCCAGGACCAAGTCTGCATCATGCTCACCTCAGGACTACACAAGATCTGCTCCAGCTGCGGCAAAATTTCTGGGTGAGGGTTGACACTATTTTTTACTATCCTTGAAAATTTTAAAGTGTAACGTACACACAAAAACTGTGCACTAGTCACAACTGATCAGCTAAATAATTTTTATCAAGTGAGAAAACCAAGCGACAGAGCAATTTAAGTATCCAAGAGCCCCTTGCACCTCTTGCACCTTGTGATCCAGTCTTGACATCTGAAAGCAACTTAGTCTCAGTCCCTGTGCTTTTTTACACAAGCAGAGCCCAGTAGTCTTATGTCTGGCTTCTTTCACTCAGCAATAGGTTTATGCTGCTTGTGTGCAGCAGTGGGCTGCTCATTCCACAATTAGAAAGAGTTCCACTGTGAACGCCTAAGAATTCACTGATACATATAATGTCAGTGTGCATTTGGTTTGGCTCCAGTTTACGGCTCTGACATAGCTCTGATATTTCTGTCTGTATCTTTGGGGGCAAAGGTATACATATCTTGTTGGGTCTGAACAGATATACTTGCAGGATGACAGATGCAAGTACCCCCACCACAGTCACTGTTATGGTTTGTGTCAAGATGTCCCCTGAAAGCCTCATGCGATCATGGGGTGGATTTCTAGAGTTTATGACTGATTCATGGTCCAATGCTGGGATCACGCCCACCTGGGAGTGGGGTAGCCTGCACACAATATAAGGGAAGGAAAAAGGCTTGCTCTCTAGCTTCTTCCTTTTTGTTCTTATTGCTTTCGTTGTTTTTCATTGCCTTGAACTGTTTCCCTCTGCCACGTGCCACTCTGCCTTGGAGCTGGCCAAGAAACCTCCATAAACTGTGAGCTAAATAAACCTTTCCTTCCTTAACTCTGGCCAGTGGACATTTTGTCCCAGCAATGAGAGCAAAATAGCTAAGACATCCATCAAAATCACCTGTGGCTAAACACAATGGATTTGTTGCTCAATGCAATGAAGAAAAACACACATTATGGGAATGTGAGGTGTCTCAGGAAAAGGGTGCTCAACAGGATAGATAGGTTTGGGGCTTATGGCAGAAAATTTTAGTGAGGGCTTGGGAGACTAGGAACTTGATACAGTCAGGAGGTGGGGGATAATCTTATGACTGGACAGCTTAATAACTCTTTGTGTATTGTGGTTCTGGGGATTGATCCCAGGGCCTTTGCACATCTCCAGCTCTTTTTTAATTTTTTTTTTTTTTTTTAGTTTTGAGATCAGGTTGTTGCTAAGTCACTAAGTTGCACAGGAAGGGTTCAAACTGGTGATCCTCCTGCCACAGCCTCACATACTACTAGAATTACAGGGATACACCACCACGCTGGGCAAGAACTCTTAAAAATAGAATCAAGGAGGTATGGCTAAAGCTGTGGTTGGCAAAGCAGAAGCCATCCTCATTGCAGCCCGGATGGAGGTTTCTGCTCACCTGGGTTATGACAACGTTTCTTTTTTGTATATGTTCAGGCCAGCCTGTGAAAGGCCTTTTTTGTCTTGATCTACCTAGTCACAGAGTAGCCATGTTTGATGTGAATTGTCTGTGGCCAACAGAACACCAACACCAAGCCAGAGGTGGCAAACCAGCTCCTGTTACTCCTCCATAGGGGATGCTGATGTGTAGCAGACAGACAGCTTTCCAAAGCAGTAGTATCAATCCAAAGTCTCCCAGTGTGCACAGGAGGTACACAAAAATTGTGCTCAGCTGAATGAATGAAGTGCTGGGAAAAATTAGAGACTTTGTGAGCAAGCAATGTGGTCAGCCTTGTACTTTGAAAGATGATTGTCCCCAGAGGCAAGGAGCACACCCACTGAGCAGATTTAAGCTTCTAAAACCATTCTCCAAAAAAGGAAACTAGGGCTCCTTGGAGAAATAGATGATTCCAAGGCCAAATCAAAAAATACATAGGATTAGCCTAGAGCAAGTTGCAGTGCCAGAAAGAAAATGATCAAAAGTTAGGGGCTGGGGATATAGCTCAGTGGAATAAGCGCCTGCCTAGCAAGCGCAGGGGTCCTGAGTTCGATCCCCAGTACCGCAAAAAAAAAAAGAAAGAAAAGAAAAGAAAAGAAAATTATCAAAAGCAAACAAACCACACACACACATACACACACACACAATTGGTGGAGGCATACTAAAAGAACCAGGAGCTCACTGAAAAATGGAATAGTATAAACAACAAATATAGTACTAGATTATAACTCAAGGCATAAAATAATTATGAGTCCACAATGATATAGATGACTGAATAACAAATAAATGAGAAGAAATAAATCTTCTATGAAGAAGAACTTCAAATAATTTTGTATACATATGTCCCATTAAGGAGGTTGACCATGGGCTGCACACTGTGACATCCTTCCAAAGATTTAAGTACAAAAAGGGAGCAAAGAGTTACCCTGCAGTGGAGAAACCTGGCAAAGACACCCACAATAGTTAGGGGTCCCCAAGGTGATTGAAGGCTTATAGGATGTGCTGTCAGTAGGCAGTGGAACCTCTGACAGGTGGGGACTGGTGGAAGGTCCTCAGGTCACTGGGACTGTGCCATCAGAGGGACGGCAGATATGGTCTGTCTCTCTGACTTTCTATTTGTCCATGTAAGCTCTTACACACACATACACACACACACTCACCATGATGTGTTGTCAACTGCCACAGACACAGAGGCCAAGCTAACCTCAATCCCCTGCACGTGATTTTAAACTCTAAAACCCCAAACTGTGAGTGAAATAAGCCTCCTTTTCTCTATTGGTAGCCTGTGTCAGGTATTTCATTACAGTGACAAAGAGCTGACTCATTTAATAACTCAGCCAAGGGATCAGATCCAGGTTGCCAACAATGAGTCATGTGGACAGTGTGGACCCTTCATACAATGTGATTAAACGGCATTTTACTCCCTAAAATCTATAACCCAGTCTACTCATAAGGGGAAAAAAAAATCAAACAAATCTTGACTGAAGGACATTCTACAAAATGCCTTAGCAGAAGTCTTCAAAGTCATCAAAAACAAGGAAAGTCTAAGAAGCTATCAGTGCCAAGACAGCCTAAAGAGACATGATAGTGAATGTCATACAGGATCCTGGATTTGGGAGCAGAAAAAGGACATTAGAGGAAAAACTAAGGAAATCTGAACAAAGCTCTGACTTTAGTTCATAAAAATGCTTCACTATTGCTTAATGATAAATATAGCACGTTAACATAAGATGTTCACATGGTAGAAAACGGCATGGGGCACATGGGAATACTCTGTACCACCTTCACAGCCTTCCTGCAAATCTAAAATACTCTGAAATAAGTTTAGGACAAAAAACCTTTTTAAAATAATATATATTTTGTTTGTATTCAAGTATGGGTTGGAAGATAACATGAAAATTTAAAATAATTGTTATACTAGCACTAAAATTATGTAAGATATTGTATTTCTTAATATTTTCTCTTGTCAGTTTGATTACATAATAAAAGCCACATAGTGGAAAAAAAGATCATTCTGGCAAGTGCTGGGCAGTTAGATAGGGGATCCATGTAATTCATCATCCAAACCAGGACACTGTTAAGAGTGAAAAGGGACACTATTAATAATCACGCTGGGTTAGTGGCACAAAGCAGAATGTTCCTGGTGACCCTGGGTGTTCAATTGCCATTGAGAAGTAGGTCTCAGAGACCTGTGCTCTCTGGAGTTTCTGCCAGCTTCAGTGACCCTAGAAAGGAGTGTCAGGCCAGCAAGCCAAGCTGAGCAACATGGTGAGCAGGACAGAAAGTGGACGTCACCTTGTGGCAGAGGCAAAATACCAGCACCATCACCGCCTTCTGGATGGGCAATCTCCATTGATTGTGCCCTTCGCTGCACATCCTACCTGCTAAGTGCCCTTAAAAAGGGCCTTAGACCCAATAGCTAAGGATTCCTTTGAGTTTGCATGAGGTGCCCTCTAAGGAGCCACCCTCAAACAGGCTGCCAGAGGGCTTCCCTTCTAGCAACCAGTCCCCTCTTGTGCCAGGCAGCCACCCACCCCAACAATGCCCATTCAACCCCTGTTGCTGGCAGCGCTTTCACTGATGGAAGGGCCAGCAATTAGTGGTTAGTGTAACCAGGTTTTCCAACTGTCAAACACAACTCACTAGCAGGATCCCACTCAAGGATTGGGTTCCACTCTTTTTTCAGCATAGGATTCTTCACTTTGCCTTTCCTGTGCAATTTTTATGTTCCATCTTTTCTCTCTTTTCCCTCCTCTCTCAGTCAGGTATTAAGTTTACAAATTATCTTTTCTGTCTATGGATTTCAGAAATGCAAGATGATTTTCATACTCAGGAACAAAACTGAGGACAAAATGAAAAAGATTCTGAAACTGTCACAGTTGGATCCTACAACTGCCCAGATTCAGAACAGGAAACTGAATCTAAGGTTTCTGAGACTTTCCCAGAAAGGTCCCGGTAATCAGATGAAGTCAAAGCCCCATGCTAGAGCCCTGGATCCAACAGCCAACAGCAAGTACACACCACTCTGGCTTCTTGCTTTACTCTGAAACTCAGAAAGATGATGACTTCCAGTATAGAAAGTCTTCCTTCTAAGATCTTCAAGTTTCAATGCATGGAAGATGATTTCTGTCTCCTGGTATTTTGGGAGCTCTAAAACAGCAACCTGGCTGTGCAGGTTGGTGCTGGACAGACCTGGGTAACTGCATGGTACCTGGAATTTTGCAAAGTACCAGGTCAGACCCGGCAAGAGCAGCAGCCCCACCCTCTAAAGGTCACTGTGCTCAGACACACCGACCACAGCACTTGCAGCCTGTGTCATGCTCCTGTATAGCTCTTCCTCACAGCCAGCCTTGCTGACCAAAAGCAGCCCAAATTCACCCTGGATGAGGGGCCTTCACTGTGTGCCTCTGTCACCCCCACCGTAGATCTGGGCTGAACCTGAGACTTGCTCTATCCAGTAGAATGCAGCTGAAATGACACTTTCTGTCCCCATCTACAAGAAGGCCTGACACCTTCCATGTGTGCATTCTTTGGGAGGCCTCCTATCATACTGCAGAGACCTGGTAAGCGAGAAGCTCCAAGACTATGAGGACAGTTGTGGGTTAAAGTGTGTCTCCAGCTTTTTCAGCACTTCCTCCAAAAGGCCAAGTGTAACCCCCCACTAATCATAAGTATGAGCTGGACTTGTGAGTTTCTTCTAACATAACAAGGCAGGAGCGACTATGACTTCTATGACAGTCATGACCACAGGAGCCTAGTGGTAGAGGTGAGGCCTCCAGCCTCATGGGGAGATGAGTGGAAATCCCACAACCACAATCCAACCATAATATGACAGCAGTACAACTGACACAACCCCAGTAGTCTCAAGAGAGACCTGAGCAGATGCATCTGGCATTCATGGAAAATAGGAGATGATATTTATCATTGTGAGCCACAAAGTTCTGAGGTCATTTGTTAAGTGGCTTGTAAATAAAACACCAGCCAACAGCAAGCACTGAGACCCTGGAAACACATCTCCTGGGGAAGCCTCTGGCCTGCAACCCTCTGAGGTACCATATACATGAAGAACTCGCCTGGATGTTTTGGTCCCATAGCTGTCACATGGGTCTCTTAACCATCCCTGCTGGGCCCTGTCCACATTCCCACACCACAAAACAATGAGAAATAATAAAAGTTGCTGTGAAGGAACTAACTTTTGGGGTAGTTTATTACCAGAAAAAGATAACTGGAATAATAGGCCCACAGAGAACAGAGAGCAACCAGTTTGAGAAACACATTGTCAGGACTCTGATTCCTATCAGCTTGTGAATGCCGGCTCCAAGATCAGATATGACAGATGATAAAGGGATGGACCCAGGACACCTGGCCACAGGGAAAGGTAGAGGTGCGGAAAAAGAAGACACCCAAGACCACTGCCTGTTCTTCCCCATCCTCACAGCATTATGGGCAACAAAAGAACCAATCCCACATGCACAGAGGCCAAAAGGTGTCCATGATACCCATAATGAACTCAGAAAATACAAACACTATCATTTATTGTCACAAATTAAGCCTTCTGCATTACAAGTGTGAAGAATCATGATGGGAATTCTGAAATTGTAGAAACCTTTTTAAAGTCAACTTTTTAAATCACTGTGAGAAATGTAATGTGCTTAGTTCCTATTTTTAATAAATTGGGGGCGACACTGACTCCTACTTACACCATCTCCTTGGCTCCAGAACTTAAATAACATCAAGCTGGGGTATCACACAGCCACAGCCTGGGAGGCAAGGTGTTAAGAGACCATCCGTGGATTCTTGAGTCACATTTAGGGGAATAAGAACAGGGTGGGGAGCAACCTTCCTCCCAGCTGTATGGAGCCAGGCCAGAGCAGGCTTCTGGGTCTACTCTCTTCCCTGGCTATACTGATGTCTGCAGTTACCTTGGTTATTAAAATAAGTCAATGGGAAGATTATATTTTCCATTAGGTCAATGGGAAGATTATATTTTTATGAAACAGGCATGTTAATTTTTAAACAGCAATAATATATTCATTGCAGCTTCTCCTATTCATCTGAAATTTTGACCATTATAATCATTCAGCACCTTGGTCCCTACCAGTCTTCCTGGGGGACAGTGTTTGCCCAGACCCTGACCAGGAGGGAGACCCCTGGGAAGAGCTCCAGGCATGAGGGTGACATGCTCATGCCCACCTGATGGTGAGAATGGAAGGAGCTGCACACCCAGCATGAGGTGACCAAGGAGAACCCAGTTCAGCACTTGCCAGCATATCAGTCAGTGAGAAAAACACTGATTACCCACTTACAGCAATTTAGTTTTACAGAGAGCAGAGAAAGGGAGGGACATAGAAATACACAGTTCTCCGGTTCTTTTAGGTGAGGGGGAAAAATCTACATGGGAATGATAAGCAGCGCTAAGTAGAAGCCTTGACTCTTTGCTAAGGTAAACCCCAAATTCAGCTCTAAACTTCCTGATAAGAAAGGAAGTAAGACGAGAACGACAGAGTACAGGCCTTTAGCATGAAAACCAGCAGAGTCCAAGAGCCCTGAAACCCATGGTCCCCTGTGGGAAGGCCTTGCCTGACACAGCAGAATCCCCATCAACACCCACAGGTGTGCAACCCAGTGGGAAGATAAGCCCCTCCTGCAGCTGACCCTGAGAAAAAGGGACACAGAAACCAAGCAGATGGGGGCTCCCCTACAATCATACCTCAGAGGTGAGTCTGAAGAAAGATGCCATAGTCCAAGTTAGAGACAAAGTTTCAGGCTGCTAGGTGCCGATGCAGGACACCGTACAACCTGCTGTGTACTCATCATACATTCTCTGTACACATATGCTGTATGCTCAGTTTACACTTCCCAGGCTCATTCCATTCTCTTCCTGAGTCTCCATTTCTTTCTAAGTGAGCCAGCTACGTGCACCCCAATACTTCACCCCAATGCCTCTGACCTAGCTAGGACATTCATAGAAATGTTTCCTAAGGTAACAATGCTAAGCACACAAAGATGAATATGCAAAGATTTTCATAGCCTAATAGTTTGTATTTTTTTAATGGAAACACTACAAAGACCTCCAACAGGAAATTAACAGAGAATGTTACAGCTGCACAGAGGGATGCTACCAAGCTGTCATTCTCCACCGACTGTTCATTGAAATTGTAAGGGGGCTTAAAGAAGAGCAGATGCTGAGCCCCACCCTTCTATCAACCCCACCTTCACAAGTTCAATCAGTGTCTTGAGGGAGGGCTCAGACAGTGCCCACAGAATTGAGGTTCTCAGGTTGAGAACCGCTGTTATATTTAGCCAACAATCTATGCTTCAGAGCTATAAGATGTTGACATATTGCTATGTAAAAAGACAAGTTACAACAAAACAGTATACAGAGTATGATACTATTTCTGGAAAAGGAAAGTGTGTTTCTATATGGTTGTATGTGTGACTACACTCCTAGATTCCTAGAAGGCGGGGAGACACCAAACACTCACTGTGGAGACCTCATGGTGCTCAAATTACAAATCTTGGCAAAACAAAGGGTTTTTATGATTTTCTTTTCATTTTGCCTTCTAATCTTAGAAGTGATGACTTAAGAATCAGGAAGCCCCCATCCCACCTAACAGCACTCCAAAGGCATCCCATAGCCTGCAAGAGCTTCCTGCCAGTGTTCTGGGGCAAAGTCAAGTTTTCTTGGCAATTAGCCACTGCCTACCAGTAAGCTAACAATGTTCATGTGAGGTGACAAGCCATGGTCTTCTGACATGGGCAGTGTCCCACAGCATGACAGCTTCAGAGCTTCTCAGTGGGAAGGGCTTAGACAGCCCATGCAGTACCACGGACGCACCAAGGCAGCAAGAAAGGCTGGGCTCACCCAAAACCACGCAGCTCTGGGGCACAGCAGAAGAGACTCAGGGTGCTAATGGGTTCACACCCTGAAACGAATTTCTCACAGGAGTCAGAGAAGAGAGAGAGCAGAATGTGAGGGTTGAGAGGAAAGAGAAAGGAACCCTAAGTGTTCTGTTTGTGAATCAAACACCCACCAAAGAAGGAATAAAACTCTGGATTCCACACAGACTAACAAGAATGGAGAATATTTAAGATCTTATTTTATGTTACAACTATACTTTTTAGCTCAAATTTACCTGGCACTTTGTTAAATTGCCCTCTGATTTTCTTGTTTTCATTTTCTCTGCATACCAAATTTGATATATTAATTAGGTGTTTTAATCTAAAAAATTCATCAGAAGGTCTCACATTACCATGGCAACCATGCAGCTCCAGTACATGCAAGTCCCCAGCACAACACAGCTCCCTCCTCTTTAAAGTCCTGCTGCAGTGGGGCCAGGAAAGTAGCAAGGGACCTGACTACTACAAAGAAATGGTGGCACACAGTCTCTCCCTGAATGATGATCTTTCTCCCTTCCCAAACTGCATCTGTTCCACCCTGATGCATCCCTTGGCCTTCACACTTAGAGCACAGGACCTTATTTCAGCAAACATCAAACTGTGACTCTCAAACCATTTGTGCCCACCAACAACATGGAAAAATGGAATGAAGTGGTCACCCACCCATAGAACATCCTCAGCTCCAGGCCCAAGCCACTGTATGGCCTCCCAGTCTCATCAAAGCCCCCTTAAATTCTGGCATTGTGTTTAGCCTGAGGATGTGGGTACCATGCCCAGTGATGAGCCAGTGACAGTCATACATCACAGAGAGCAAGCACCTGTCAGCCAGTGTCACGAATCACCCTACAAAAGCCCAAAATTGTTAGTACTTCTGCCATCCAAGTAAAGGAGTGAAGATGTGTAAAATAGTTCTCAAATCAGATGATTAACACCATAAATAGATTCTGTGTTCTTTTTTGTTTTTTAAATGGTCCTTCAATTCTGAGACACAACAACTGGAAACAAGTAGAAAAAGTCTACCTTAAAACGCTGATGACGGCAGCTCCTGTGCTACATCAGTGCTCTATTTCCACATCTGCTGCCTTGGAGACACAACGCTAAGACACAGAAGGGTGGACAGCTCTTGGCTGACACCAGCAAGTGCTGAAATCAGATGTGTTTCTCAGACTTTCCTCATTCTGCAGCCAGAAACTAGATGCAAATCCACTTTCTGAATAGCTCCTACTTCACTCTGGGCTTTTTTTTTTTTGCATTAAATATTGATGTTAAAAACAAAAACATAATACAAAAGATATGGACCACAGTGAGTCCAGCTTCCCCAAAGTTCAGAACACAGTGACAGGCGACCCTAGAACATATTGTGTCTGAGACATCAGGATCTGAAAGCACCTTTCCTGCTGACCGTGCTAGGCAGAGGCCTGGCATCTCCTAACCAGGCTCCCCACAGCTGTCTCTATTAGGAATGCCCCTGCACAGCTTCACTACCACTAGCCTGAGGTCCTATTATTGTAATTTCCTACAATGCTTAAATTATTTATTGGAAATAAATAGCTTGGGCTCTTGAACAGAGCTGTGCTCTAAAACTATAAAAAAATCCATCATATCTCCGCAGGCTGCCTGCAAATGAAAATGCATATTTCAACTATTTTAAGAAAATGTCAAAAAGCCTGAAATGTGTCATCATTTTACCATATAAAATTATCCACATGGCATCTGTAGAAAAAAGCTGTAAGTTTGCGTGTGAATTTATCGTAGTATCCCAAAGGCACCCACTTCCTGTAGGTGCTAAGTTACAGGTCCCTAGCATTCAAGAGAGACCCAAGAAGTGTGCCTGCGCTGCCAGCTGGCTGTCATCCCGTTTTTCACCAGCGCCCACCTTGCCAGTCACCTAAAACACATATGTCCTCCAGGTGGGCAGCTCTATGTGCAGAAGGTCTTCACAGTTTCCCAGAGACCAGGTTCTTAATGTGGGTTTGTTTGGGGGGGGTTTCATTTGTTTTTTGGTGCGGGAGAAATCGAACTCAGGACCTTGTGCTTGCCAGGTTGTATTGCTATGCTAAATTCGCAGCCCCGAGGCCAGGTTTCTGCACAAAGACCAGGCCTTGGTTCTACAGGACAACCCAGTGCAAGGACTGGGCGCGCCAGTTGTACTGCAGTCACTGGAGAGACAGCGTTCTGAGGGGACAGGGTACCCCGCACCACCTGTGGGGCAAGCATCTCACTTCACAAACTCACACACCACAGGTGAGCGCTCCTAGAATTGCAAGGACTCAATCTCCTCACTGCCCACAAAGAAAAATGAAAATATAAGGTGTTCTGGACAGTGGGCAGCATTGCTCCTAAGCTCTGGAGCCGCCAAGACCACAGATCTTCATCCTGCCGGACCGGCCAAAGACTGCTTCGACCGGGGCGCCGCCACTGGAAATGTAGGACGCTCGTAGGGACCTTGCCTGTGATCCGCGAGTTTCCTCGGAGACCGAGACGCCCCGAGACACAGTCCCACCCGAGACACAGTCCCACCCAAGACACAGTCCCACCCAAGACACAATCCCACCCGGGTAGCCGCCGGTGTCAAGTGAAAAGAAATACCACCTCTACGACCGCCCTTGGAGAGTGTGCGGGGTCCCCACACTCTCCCGGAGTCCCCGCTGGGCTGCCGCACTCACCGTCCTCCTTGTCGTCAAACACCGGCTTCCGCGCCGTGGCCGCCGATATGGACGACATGGACATCCTCTTCTTCCACTTGCTCCACGGAAACAGGGGGCGCGGCTGTGCGCGGGCATCGCCTGCGTCTCGGACCCGGGGCTGGCTGGCGGCGGATGGCTGCAGGGCCGGGGTCGCGTCGGGGCCAGCGGAGCGCGTGCGGCCGGGGGGTGGCGAGGCCGGGGGCGCCGCGGCGCTACTGCCCCTGCGCTCGGCGCCACTCCTCATCACCGGGCCTGGGTGCGCGCGGTGACCAGAGCCCAGAGCATGGCCGGCCCGCGGGACCGGGCGGGAGCGCGAGCGAGCGCGAGGGACCGGCCGCGCCCGCGGTGCGCCCACCCTCGGTTACAGCTCGCCGGGCTGCCGAACCCACCCCGCGGACTGCGAGAGCCAGGGGCGGGGCGGGGCGGGATGGGCTAGGAGGGAGTCGGGGTGGAGCCCGCGGACAGGGAGGGGTCAGGACGGGGCGGGGCGGGGCGGGGCGGGGCCTGGAGCGGCGGGCGCCTGTGCTTGGATTGGGGGAAGAAAAGGGGTCCGGGCCGCGCGGGCGTGAGGGTTGTGGCGGCCACTAGGCTGTGGGGACTAGAGCGAGAGAGGACGGGCGCTGATCTCCCGCCTCCGCCGCCCTTCCTGGAAGCCACGAAGGGCTGAGCTGCCGAAGGCAGGGGCGGTTGCACCAACCACTGTGGCGGAGACCTGGCTCGCCCACCGGAGTGTTGTGACCCGGGGTGACTCGGGGGTTTCCTTGGGCCTTGCCACTCCCACTGCCTTCGTGGAAAAAAAGGCCTCGCAGACTTCTGCCAGCCGATTCGCAAACTTCGGCCTGCGGCTGTGCACTTTGCGAGGCCAGGCTCGGGGTCCAAGATAAGGACTGCGGGAAGCGGCAGCACGGGGCCATCCTAGGGATTGGGTTGGGACACCCAGCCACGCGGAGCAACTCCACTCGATCCTTTCCGGTGACAGCAGGCGGCGCCAGAGCGCTACACGCCGGCGGGTGGGGGCGGGGCGGAGGTGGAGCCTGGCGCATGCTGGCGCTCGGCCTCGTGGCAACACTGAGTTTTTGTGTCCTCACTTTTGGATCTCTGGACACGGTCATTAGTCATCTCCCAACGTGGTACGCCTGGCACCTGATACCCCAAGGCCTGCCCTGGAATCACATGCCCAAGTCGTCCAGGGTGCTCTGATCTTACTGAGATCCCACAGGGTCCTTGTCGCTAACAGCCGGAGTCTGCGCGCGGCCTTTGTGTTGTACTCGCCTCCGGGGTGATTTAACTTGCACGTACTTCTGCCCCTCACAAGGTCAACACATGACCAAGGGAATAAAGCACTCAGCATTTGAGCACTGTATACCGCGTCTCCTGGGGTCCTGCAGATTCTAATATCCTGGGCTGTCAGAACTCTTGTGACCTTCCAGAGGGGGTATTGTCGTCAAACACTGGCTTCCGCGCCGTGGCCGCCGATACCGTGGCCGCTGTGACCTGTGTTCTTTCTAGGTCGACATTTTAGGAGCTAGGATCCAACTGATCATCTATAGCTCTCTTGGGAAGGTCAATAAATGCAGCCACCTGCCAACCCTCTTGGACACAGATCAAAGAAGACAGCAACATAACCTAAGTTGGCCTTACGGACCACAGACCACAAGCCTGTCTGCCCTGCACACAGAGACAGGTCGCCGGCCATTTTCTACTGAGCGCTTAACAATTGTCATTGCCACCCTGAAGGGTGTGAAGGAACCAGATGCAACGCCTGCCCTAAGGAGGTTCTCTGAGTATCTCACGCTGAGACCCAAGGGAGGGATATTTGTGAGGAGGGCATGAGGAGGCAGAACAGCTCCCGAGCACGTCGGAAGTCTCAGGGGCAGCCCCCAGGACAGCAGTAGCTTCAGACTACTTTACCACTCAGACCTCTGAAAATGGCTGAAAGGGAGTAAAAGGTACAAATACCCCTCTCCCCCACCATTGCACACAAACTGACACAGAGGGAACAGGAGAAGGAAACTTCATGTTGACACACTAAAGCAACTGGCTGCAAATGTCACAGTGAAGATTGAGAGGCTGAGGACTTGGAGTTAAGAGGGACCATGAGGGGGAGCGGTTACCAGAGGAGGACTAATACATCTGATACAGCATGTGTTTAATGTCCCCTCCAAGCCCATAGGTGGGACTTTCTCAAAAGTGGCTAAATCTAGAGCATGTGATTGATTCATGGGGCACTGCTAGAATTAAGGGTGCTAGAATAAAGGGAGGGTGATTGCTAAACCAGTCCACTGATGAGCTTGGCACTGCGCTAAACCCTCGTAGTTCAGATACAATATAAGAGACAGGAAGAGGCTTGTCTTGTCCCCTGTTTGCTTGCTTTTACTGACTTCTGCCACCTGTTATGAACTCTTTTCTTCTCTGTGACGCCCCTCTGCCAAGCCACCCCGCCTTGGAGCCAGCCAATTGTGGACTGAAACCTCTACAGACTGTGAGCTAAATAAAACTTTACCCCTTTAATTTGTGGGTATCAGGTATTTTGTCTCAGCAATGAGAAAAGTAACTAAGACAATGTCTGAATAAAGAGCAACAGAATCCCAACACATCCTACCATGTCCCTGACCTGGGATATTTGGGGTTGGATAGTATATATAGAGGGACCAGAAGGGCTCCTGACCCAGGAACACCAGGTGCAGCAGAAGACAGAGTGAGGGACCTGGAGGGATTCATGAGGACACCTGTATGCTGAGCTAGGAGACCCTCCATCCCCACCCCTGCTAGAGCCCTAAACCCAAGTCAGATGCCTGCCCCCAAGTCAGGAAGTAGAATCTTCTATAGGTAAATAGAAGCTCCCAAAGCTTCCTCTGAGCAGCTCCCAAAGGAAAACTGGGTCCTAAGATCTGTGAATCCTCTGCAGGCTCTAGGAGGAAAGACCAGCTGGCAATGGAGCCCTGGGTCTGGCCTGTCCACTCAGGGCATAACTCTCTGTCTGAGTGACCCCATACCAGGCTGAATGAGGGGTATAGCACACAGACACAAGACAAGAGCTGTTGCACCCAAGAGCATTCCATACCTAGCATCCTACAGTGGAGGCCTGGAAGTTCTAGGGTGTTAGGAGGGACTGACCCTGGAGCTAGGGCTAACCATGAATGGAAAAGGGACAGCAAGGCTATGGTGCTCCTCAGCATCCTGGAGGTCTCAGTCTTGACAGCATGAACTCTTAAGTTCAAAATCTCATCTGAATATTTTCAGCCCCTAAGTCCTAAGGCTCAGGATTGAATCAGGTATAGTTGTCTCCCCCTTATCTGCAGTTCTATTTTCCATGGTCTCAATTGCCCTCAGTAAATTGCTGTCTGAAAATATCAAATAGATAATTCCAGAAATAAACAATATGTTTGAAATTGTACACCATTCTGAGTAGTGTGAAATCTCTCACTGTCTCACTCTAACCTGCCTGGGACTTGAATCACCCCTTTCTCCAATGTTTCCACACTATGCCTCCCACCCTTTATGCTTCTCACCCTTTCGTCACCTACTAGCTGTCTCAGTTACTGGATTAACTGTAGGGGATCACAGTGTTTGTGTTCAAAACGTTCTTATTTTACTTAATAGTGACCCCCAAAGTGCAAGAGCAGTGGATGTTGGCAATTTGGATACGCCAAAAAGAAGTTGTAAAGTGCTTCCTTTAACTGAAAAGGTGAAAGTTCTCGGCTTAATGGGAAAAAATTGTGTGCTGAGATTGCTAACATCTATGTTTATGAACAAATCTATTTGTAAAATTGAGAAAGAAAAAATTCTGTGCTAGTTTTGCTGTTGCACCTCAAACTGCAAAGCTTACCGCCAGTGTGTGCTAAGTACTTAGTTAAGAAGGAGACGGCATTAAATGTACGTATGTAAAGTTAGGTATTGTCCTTAGTTTCAGGCATCCGCAAGGGGGAGGTGTCCTGTGACATATTCCCCTCAGATAAGGGATGACTATATGCATGAGATTCTGGGTCTGATCCATCCCAAGGCAAAATCCTTCTTCATCAAAAATCTTTCTTCATCTATAGACCTGGAAACTAGAACAAGTTATCTGCTTCCAAGCTACAGGGGTCGGGGCTGGGGATATAGCTCAGTGGAATAAGCGTCTGCCTAGCAAGCGCAGGGTCCTGAGTTCGATCCCCAGTACTGCCAAAAAAAAAAAAAAGTGATAAATTTAAACAGTTGTTTCCAACTACAGGGGTAGAATAGGCACAGAACAGACATTACCATCCCAAAGGGAGAAGCAGTATAAAGTAAAGAAGCTGCCTGTCCTGGGTGAGTTCAAATGCAGCAGGGAAAATCCCACTGGGTCTCAAGCCTGGCAAGACTCGTCTGTGCTCCATGCCCCACCCTCTGGGCCCATGGAGACCCCATGACGTGGACCTTCCCCAGAGCAATTCTCCCTTTTTCTGAAAGGGTAGTGCACATGTGCCACAGAGTAGTCCCAGCCATTTTCCTACTTGAATAATTGTGGAAGTCTGACAGCCCCCCTCACTTCGTCCTGAATCTGTTCCTTTCAGTCCAGACTGATCCCAGTCATGCAGATTCAACTTTCTCAAAAACTCTGTGAGTCTCCTATGCAAGGTGGGGGGGTCCTCCTCAGTTCTTCCTGGATATACCATCCCCACTTCAGGCTTCTGCTAAAGCAAGTGAGTGGATTCGTGACTCAGTCTAATATCTTCAGCAAAATCTCATCCAGGTACACCCTCACCCTCTACTTAGGATGTGTTTTTCCAAAATGCATTTCCTAGGGGCTGGGGATACAGCTCAGTGGAATAAGCGCTTGCCTCGGAAGCACAGGGTCCTGAATTCGATCCCCAGTACCGCAAAAAAAAAAAAAATGCATTTCCTAATTTTATCATCCTTTGTTACCTCAGTAGCCCAAAAGCCTCCCAAATAATTAAGTGCTAGTTTGTTTTGCTCAACAAATATTCCTTAATCTCTTTCCTCTCACATTTTATGATAAGCAGCAAGAAGACACCAACCTACAACTTTAGCACTTTGCTTAGAAATCTCTTCAGTTAAGTACCCTGCTCCTCACTCAAGTTCTGCCTCTCCCTCAACAGTAGAACATAATTCAGTCTAGTTATCTGACACTTTATAACAGGGAAACTTTTCTTCCAGCTTCTAATAATACATTTCTCATTTCCACCTGTATCCTCATCAGAAGAATGTTTATAGTCCATATTTCTCCTAACCATCTTTGGCAGGCCTTTCAACTGTTTGGATGACAACCACCTGGATCATCAAGGATCATGTCTTTCTCTTCGAGTCCACTAGTTGTAGGTGTTAACCATTTCTACAATACTCAAGATTTGTGTTTGATTAAGCAACTCCTAGAGAATTTGACTAAAACCAGCCACTACCTGTTAAAGGCACAATATGAATAGGGAGAGAAGATTAGCTTATGATTCAGATGGAGGCATTTGGGAAGACACAGGTGAGGTCAAGAACTTTGAGCCCCCAGTCTCCCTTGCCATAGAAGCATCCTTAACTTCTCAGGGAACCGGCCATCCTCTGCGTCAAGCTTTACCTTCAACATCCTCATCCCTCCAGACCAAAAGAATGTCAGGTGGTTAGATGCCAAGAAAGCATGGATGCACAGGAACAACCTGCTCTGAGAGGACACAGCCTTTATTCAGAAATATGGTAAACCTCACCTGTCATATGCAAGGACAGGTATAGAAATAGATTCTCATTGCCTTGACACATGAAAAGGGCCAAGTCCATTGCCATGGGCACACAAACCAGCATCTAGTATATTGACTCAGGCATTGGAAGGGGCATTGCTCATCAGCCAGTCTGCTTATGGAAAGTCTGGGGTCACGGGGAGGCATCAGTTTATGAGGTGGAAACTCCCAGGCCACTGAAGCCTGGCTCCTCAATGAGGGGTTCCATTGTTCCCTAAGCAGAATCTCAGACTGATCCTTAGACCCAAGAAGTCAGAATATGCATTTTTAAAGATTCTCAGGTGATTGCATATTAAGTGTGGAAAGCACGCCAAAAGAAGTAGGCTAAGGTTCAGGGAGATGAGAACAGAGAAATGGACCCACTCCAGCCCCGCCCTCCCTCCCAGAATGAGGACACACTCCATTGCTTCACCCTCAATATCCTGAGAGGTGCTCTCCAGCATTCTCTGTAGACCAGAAATGATCGTGGGGTATTGCAGTGGATAACAGGAGTAGTGGTGCCCAAGGGGAGGGATAAGATCGAAGCCCCTAACTGACAGCAATGTGCCTCCACCGTAACACTAGAGCAGAGACCTGATCAGATACCTGCCTCACAGGGATCTGCGAGAACACTTGATTGACCAGAAGGTCCCAGATGGGCCTGACAATAGGTCTGCTGCTGGAAAACTAACTTGCAGCACTGTAGGAACATCCACAGCCTCCTACCTTATTCCCAGCAGGTTGAAGCCAGTTCACAGCTTCAGCTCTCTTAGCTGTAGGGGCAATAGGTACTTCTGAGGAAGGCCCCGCAATGCAACCAAGATGAACATCATAAAACACTCAGCCAGAAGGACCTTTAGCCATTAGCGCAGTTACCTGAACTAGGGGTTTTAGATACAGACTTTGAGCTATTTCCCAGAGAACCAACACTCTCCTGTGGTCCTCAGAGTCAGGGCTTTTAGAGACCAGGTGAGAGTTCAACTCCATCTCGCAATGGGTGTGGTGGGACCACACACTCTCCTTTGGCTACCCCTCCCCATCTCAGAATAAACATGCTTAGTAACTGCCAGATTCCCACACGCAGAAAATGATAGGAGGGTGCAAATGGAGGTCCCCATAACTAAAACCTCCCTTGCCCTAGGTGGTTGGCAGCTCCTAGGCACTGCCCCCTGCCTTTAAAAAGCTCTTTGAAATTCCTGCTCTCAATATACCATCCATTTCCTGCTGCTGCTGTGCCACCCACCATCCACTTTGTGAAGGGCCCAAAGGGCCAGTGGCACTGAGATAAAGCCCAGGATATCAGAATCTACAGGACCCCAGGAGACATGGTATACAGTGCTGCGGTGAGCCAACTTGTGGTGTGGGCTCCAACTCCTTTCTGCTTTGGTACATGAACTTAAGCCCATCAATGAAAGAACTGTTCATGCTAGAGTACACCCAACTGGATAAAGCAGGCCTGCCAGCAGTCAGGAGCTCCCTGACCACCTGCTGAAGCCCAGCCCAGCCTGGCAGCTTGGGTATGATGGTGATCAACAGGAACTCCTCAATGGAAGAAATGTAACATCTTGACTGTTAACCCTGGAGAGAGTCAAGAGAGATTCTTTTATGGGCTAACAAGGACACTACCACACAGGCCCCACAGACATTTCTTGAGCATCTAGTACATGACAGGTTCAGTGCTAGGCATTATTCAGTGCCAGACACTGAGTAATTTGCTGGCCCGTGAGCCACTCAGTGAGGGAGGTGAACATTCAGCAAAAAATGGCCAGCCTAATGGGAGTCGGCAGAGGGGGTACTGCCATGGGTTATGGCAAACAAGGAATGTTAGGGAAGCCATCCTGAAGCAGGGATATCAGAGGTCACATATGTCAGATGGGCAGAAGGGGGCCAGAGTAAGACAGGGGACTTGCTTCCAGGTGGAACAAATATGATACTTTGAAAGAACTGAAACAAAGGCCTAAGTGGTTAAGTTAGAGAAACTGGGGAAGGGAGTGGCAAACAATCAGGCTAACTAGTTGGTGGGGGCAGGTATGTAAGGATACCCTATCTCCATGCAAGGGTCTGACTCTGGCTTGCTGAAAGGTTGCTGACGTGGGGCCATTAACAAAGACAGTGAACTTTGCTTCTCCTTCATCTGTCCCACAAGAGTTTCAAAGCAGAGTTTATTCTTCCTGCCCACCTGGAGATACCCTATATAGCCAAACTTCTCCAGGTGGTGAGTCAGCCTGTGTGAACCTGCCAAGCATTAGATTCTGTCTCCATGTGGGTGGCCATGACATCATGGCTAGCATAGCAGGGTCTTGCCTCACATTGCTCCCCATCCTTCTCTGTCTCTCTGCCTTTTCCCTCACCTTGCTGACCTGGGATTATACATCCCACACAAAGTTCTTTATCTTTAATGAAAGCTAATTTTTCCAGCGAATCAGTGCCCAACTAGTTATAGTTTTGTATACACCCAGTTCCTGGAACAGGATGTTCTACTTGAAGTCTGTCCATCTTTACAGGCACCATTGGGTGGTGGAAAGCCTTTTATGGGCTTCAGTCCATTCCATCTCCTGGAATACATAAGTGAAAGTTGAAAAGGGAAAACATAATTTCTTTGGAGAGAATTTTAGAACACTTGATGTATTCCCATAAGACCATGCAGTTATTTCTCCTTAACACAGGCTAAGTAACAAAAGTCTTCTTTAAGAAAACCACTCAGAGAGCTTGAGCTGTATCTCTGGAGTTTGTGATATAGGTAAGATATTTCTGGTTCCAAACCTGAAACATCTTTAAGATGAGATTTCACCTTCACATTAAAATACAGAAAAATGTGAAAGAGTTTTGCTTCTGTGGTAATTATAATTAATCAGACACAACAAAAACTATACTTTTGGACTTCCAGGAAGATGGCGACCGGGTAGGCAGCAGAGAGAGAACCTCCCAGAGGATTACCACCCAAACAATGAAATATAGCAATATGAAGACAGAAATGAGGACTTCCGGGAAGAAGACGACCAGCCGAGAGAGCGAGTGCGCAGGGAAGAATGGCTTCAGCTCCTGAACCCGACAGAGAACGCGCTACTGGGACAAACTGCGCCAAACTGGGCAGCGCTCCGGGATCCTGCTCAGAACCCCACCCCGCAGCCAGCGCTGCGCAAACTGGAACAACAGCGACCAGCCGGCGGGATTTCTGAGTCAGGGAAAATCTCCATCCAGGGAAAAACATCTGAACAGCACTCCTGTCTGCACGATCACAGGGTGAGTTAAGTGCTTGCTCTAACCGGTTTTTCCTGAATCGGGAAGAAGCTCAGCCCAGCGAGAGACATCTAAGCAGCTTTAAGGACTGCGGGATCTCCCAGGTGGGAAGACCTACTTAGGCGCCCCAACGGGTTTTGTGAGGGGGGAAGGAGCTCCACCCAGGGAGGAACACCTGAGTGGCCTATCTGCAAGAATCCTGGGGTGGCGAGCTGTTTATTCGCCCCGGCCAGGTCTTGGGGTAGGGAGTAGAAGCGGAAATCTCAGCAGAC
>PVLD010010585.1:0-70032 GCA_004027595.1 Dinomys branickii
ATATGGGTCCATACATCTACAATTCGAAGATATCAATGGATAAAGCAACAACTACTGTTGAGACCATATCACCTTGTCTATAGATTAGTTGTGATTGTACTATTTTCTATGATAATGGGTGTCTGTTTGTCAATATGTTTTTGTACTTTTATGTTTCTAAAATAAAAAAAAATAAAATAAAATAAAATAAAATAAAATAAAATAAAATAAAATAATAAAAGAAAATGCAAAAGAAAAAAATACAGAAGACTTTTGGTCTGAAACTACGCTTTCCAGAAGACAACAGAGTGACATTTACAAAGACCTAGATGGGGAGAGGAGTCCTATCAACCTAGACTTCTATATCCTATGAAAATTTCTATGAGACATTGAGGAGATTAAAGAATCTTCAAGTAAACAATGAAGGAAGTCATGAGAAGCAGAATAAGAAATGTTAAAAATTCACTCTTTAGAATGAATGTGATGCCAGATTAAAACATATTCATAAAAATAGATGTACAGTATTGAATCAGCATAAAACTATAAATGTATTTCATTCATATTTTGTTTTTAAAACTGTCTAAACCAGAAACAGCACCAATGTATTATGGGTTTGTAGCATATACAAAAGTAAAATAATAAGATAAAAGTATGAAAAATAAATAGGTGAGTATATTGTTTTAAGGTCCTTGTACTATACTTAAAAAGATATTAGTTGAAAGTAGACTTTATTTAATTACTGAAGGTGTATATTTTTATTCTGAAAAAACTACGCAATGATGATAAAACTGAGTAATAAATATTACTTCATTAATTTAGAAAAGCCAAGAAAGAGAAAAAAAGACGGAAATTTCAAGTAGGAAACGTGTGATGAGAGATTTTAATCAAATGATATCAATAATTATACTAAATATAAATGATCACTGCTAAACCTAAAGATATTGAAATGGATATTAGTAAAAATAGTATATAATTGGCTATAGAAATTTGACTTTGATGAAATGGGCAGTTTCTTAAACTTGAACTACTTAATCTAATTTTAGTATCTATGTTTCTATTATCCTGAATGCACACATAAGATTTCTGGATTAAGAACATATAACTAATCATTACTATAGTAACTGTACTGGTTTGAACCTCCCACTTCTCCTCTCTGAGGTCCTCTGATGAAATCCTGAGGGGTCTTCTGTGTACAGAAATGGGGGCTTCTTACACCACAAAAGGAATCTGAGAGGAGGAATGTGGAACTGTGAATACCATCACCTCTCCTGAGAGAAAAAAATAAGCAAATGCTCTCTGATTTCTTAAAATCCTCTAGGATTTAAAACACTAACTTCATTGCTCCAGCTCTCATTGTTCTTTGAACAATAAATGAGCTCGATCTGGGAAGAAAGAGGAAGATTTCTATTCCGGAAAACCAACACTTGGCTCCAGGGGATGTTAAATTGTATTACCCTTTCCATGGGAATAGAGGGTTCCAAGTCTGAAATCTTCCAACTTCCAACTGTGAACCAAAATAAACCTTTGCTCTTGATTCTAGGTTTCAGTGAAACTTGTTTAGAAAGCCCTAATCATGCAACTATGTGGAAATACCCACTTCCTGACCCCACAACGATACAACGTGTAAGAACATCAGCTCCATTAAGTTAAGTGCATGAATCTGGACTCACATGTAGGAGTCCAAACTGGAGTGACCAATAGGGCTGTGAGCAGCCCTCCCCTAATGAGGGGCACAGATAATCTTTGGGTGGTCCTACTTTTCCATATCCACTTATCACAACTGTAGGCATTTGTCAAAACTCATAAATACTTATCACTCACAGATTATGCCTAAATACCAAAAAGAATCTCTAAGGCAAATATTGAACATTTGCTTAAAAACAGCTTACTTTCAGAACTGTAAAAATATATCTCAGTTATGAATCAGTGTAAATAAATTGTAATTGTAATTGGCCTTTCAAATATTTTTCAAAGTTTATATCCTGATTTAGCTTTGAAAGCAAACAAGGTATTGAGTAAATGGAGGATGGAGGATTAAAAATAAGAGGACGGAATTAAAAGGAATAAAAGTCCTAACGACATAAAGACTGCTTTTATCAAAGACAAAGCATGTGGGAGAAGTAAGCACCAAATTACTGATTTTTAAGCACTCAACATCAAGCTCAAAATGTTTTTGGGTGACTTTACAGAGAGGCCATTGAGATTCCCTACCTAATTTCATTGCCAAAAAAATGAATGATTCAGCTTGACTCAAATATCATATGATCAATAGCAAAAGTGGAAAGAGGTTCACAGCTGCAATTTCGGTTTTGGTGGTGAGTATATTTATTGGTGGTCAACACAAATTAGAAGAGGATTAATCTCTAAATTTGAATATTAAAGATTCGAAACAGATTGAAGAGAATGTTGTAAGAGTTTATGGAAAATGTAAGCTATTGTTAGCAAGGCAGTGATCCATCTCTATTTGCTATATATTTGTCTTCCTCTGAAAAACTATTAATACATTGATTAAGGGCATGCACTTGAAAGTAGACAAGCTTTGGGAGTAAGAATTTGTTTTTTCATTTATAAACTAGATTTTGGACAATTTACCTTGGTACCCTCGGTGGTTTCCATGTCAAGAAGTTAAAATTGGGGGAGAGGGTAGAAAAGGAGGGGAAAGTGAAGTCAGAAGAATTAACATGTGCTATATACATGGATCAACTTCCAATAATGTCATCATCATATACTGCAAGCATGGGCTAATAAAAATTTAAAAATCAAACCAAAAATATTAGGCTGAAAATGAAAACAATGCATTAATGCATTTGAAGAAGTATAGAATCATAGGGAATACATTAAACATAGGTCCAGTCACAGGGTAAATGCCTCAAAACAGCAGCTATTCATTTGAGCTCATTTACTTCCTTCACCCTGAATTCCTGTTTCTCAATTCTATCTTACTAACGGAGGTGGTGTTTGCCTACAAAGTAACAGCTAGCTGAAATATGAAAAATGTGTTATAGTCCTAATATCGCAGGAAGCATAGCTAACCTTTGTTAGTTTAAGGTCACATCTTTCTTCAACTTTTCCTACTTTGTTTAATAATTGATTGACTTCTTATCATATGCCCTGATTATTTTTTCCTTTTTTTGACTTTTAATAGTACATGTTTGCAGAGTATAATTATTACATTCACTATAAAGATTGATACATGTACATAACACATTTAAATTCTCTTTTCCCCTTCCCACAACCTTTATTTCTCCAGCATCTGATTCATGTATTTATCTTCTAAGACCTTATAAAATTAAACATCTATACAGGTTGAAAACCAAATAGGTCAAAAGAACATATAACATGTAAGATGACTTACTAAGTCAAGGTACACATTTAGATACAGTGTTCACACTGAATTACAATACTTTTCTCTCTCTTCTGATTATCTGTCTTTTATCATACTTCACATATTTTTTCAAAGGAGAGAAACCATGCAATATTTAAGCATGCCTATATTAGTTACTTTACTTAATGTTACATTCTCAGGGTGTATCCATTTCCCTCCAAATGACTCAAATGTCTTCTTCATGAAGAGTAGTATTCCACTGTGTATAAATACCACACTCTTTTATTCATTCATTTAGACACATAGGCCACCTCCAAGATTTAACATTTATGAATTCATAGCAGTTGCCTACACTATGATTATTTGCCATACTTTCTACTAAAGTAACAAATATAAATACACTGCCCTGTACTGCCTCAAAATGTCCTCTGTAACATGTTCTACTGGAAATTTAAGTTAAAAACACATCCTGTTTTGAGTCTTTCATATTTCTTGAGATAGTTTGAACTTTTTTGGCAGAGCCAATGGATGGTGTTGACAGGGACAAGATTTATAGGAAAAAAGAGAGTAGCTATTTTAGAAATAATGTGATTATTTATTTTACTCTATTTCCCAAAACTTTTTAAATGTTTTTCCAGAACTTTTCTGCTGTTATTACTTAGGAAATAATAATCTAAGATGTTCTGTTTTTACATAAATTAAAAATGTGTCTATACCAACTGTCAATTTCTATGCCTCAGTGTTTCAGAAGAGAATGCTTACTCTTATTATGGTTTTGGAGATGTCAGCAGCAGGTTCCCTGACAATCAGGGTCGTAAAGCTTCTTCTTATTTCACTATTGTCTTTGTCTGGGTACATGGGTTTTCTAGAAGACAAAATATAGCAGCACAACCATCCTTCACTTTCCCATGCATTGGCAGCTTTTCAGACACACCTGTCCAGATCTGAGCTATGCCACAATGCTAGTGTGGTCCATTACCATCTAGGATGGACCATCTTGAAAGTTTAGAAGGATTTCATTTTCACTTTGGAACTTGATAGTTTAAAAGCCAAAAACACTACAGACTTTAAAGAAATTTTCTCCATGCTCCCTAAATTTTGATATGAAGATTGACTTCCTCACAGAGAAGGCTGACTTACCAAAAGTCTCTGAAGATACTGTGGTACTTGTTCAACTCTCAATCCTTAAAATCCATCCATAAAACACATGTGAAAAGATTCCTTCAAACGACACCATGTAAAGTGAGCAATTACTTATTCAGAGAGTGCATGCCAAAAGGAATTTATACCTGTAAAGAAATTTGATCAAGAAGTTACAACACAATGCAAGCTATTTAAAGCATAAGGTGTCTAATGTCTTTATTAAGTGACACTAAACATAGGTCATAGTGTTTCTTCCTTTGACAGAATCATGATGGGAAAAGATAACAGAAAAAACAGACTCAAAAGGAACCTAAAGAATAGAGCAATGTGTCCCCCGAACATGGTCTATCTGAGGTTCCCAGTGACCCCAAAGGAACAGTGGTCTGCAGATTGTGATGGGAGCAGGCAATGTCCCAGGCCACAGCAGAATGGGCTTGCTCAGCATCCCAACTCCTTCAGTCACCAGCGTACTGGAATCGTGGAGGAGAGTTTATCCACATGACCCGTAGCTCCTCCACCGATAGTTCTCCTCAACCTCACAGCGTCTGCTCCTCTAGCCATAGCTAAGTGCTTTGTTGGGTTAAAAGAAAATCTACAGAGCAGCTCTCAAGCCTTGGTTTCCACATTTATTAAATGTGTTCCTTTGTCAACTCATACAATGTCTCAGGAGACCAATCTCCTAGTCGGTAATACAGGGTTTATGTTGTGCCTCATAGGCTTCCAGTGACCACATGTGAGCAAGTTCTTTGCAGCCAGGCTTTGTGCCTTCTTTGTAGACCTACCTCCAGATCCTGTCCTAGTGCCTGTCACATTGTAGCTTCTCAGTGAATATCTGATTGATGTTTTGCTCATATTCTTATCCCTGAGACACAATACCTCACACTCACAATTTAAAGGAGGAAAGGTTTATTTTGCCTCACAATTTATAGAGGCTTCTACAGTTGGCTGGCTTCAAGGCAGAGCAGCATGGCAGAGGAGGCTTGCTTGTGTCATGGCAAGCAAGAAGCAGCAAATGTTCCTTCCTCTCTTCCTTATTATACCATCCTGAAAGCAAGGCTATTGGTTGGTGTCACCCACACTTAGGGTGGGTCTTCCCACTGGTAAATCCATCATCTACACTCAGCATAATGCTAAACCAATCAGTGGAATAATCTAGTACCACACACCCATGATCCAGTCATTCCCAAAAGCCCCTTCTATGAGCACAAGAGGCTTCTGGAGGACGTCTAGATACAAACCATAACAGTGAATAAGTGAAATGAAGACAAAGTATTTTGAGAATGATTTAGAACTTAAGTATCACACAAGTGATAAGTATTGACCTTATAATTTCTTTAATCTAACCTAACACACAAAATCACATAGTTATTTTCTACCATATTTACGTTGATTTGCTAGAGTTTCATATGGGAAAGACACACATGGGAAAGGTGCTAAAATATTTTCATGCAAGTTTCAGTCATCATTCTGCAAAGAAAAACATGATTGCTAATGTTCCAAATTTGAGTGATATAGAGAGATTTATGTGCATGTGATTATGTTTTTTTATGTTTTGTACAGTGGCTATTTTAAAACATAATCATAAGAGTGCTTTATAATCTATGGTACATAAGGTGGACATATTAATTTATTCTAATTTAATTATCTCCAATTCTCAAACCCATATATCTTGTTCAATGGTACATGAAATTAAAACTAAAATATTGATTATGTTTATCATGAAGCTTTACACTAGGATATTTTGGATTAAGTTCTTATGTCAAATATACATATGATAGTCAACAGTTTAAAGTAACAATAAAGTGCATTTTTGTGAGCCTACATTTATTTCCAGAAACAGATTGGGCGTATTTATTGATACAGACTCAGCAATTTTATAATTAATTTTTAATTTTTATTATGGAGTATAATAATTTATATGTCATTTATTAAGACATAGGGAAGTTCTCTTTCTTCCATGATGAAAGAAAGATTTTCCCCTTTAGCCTTGAGAATATTCAGACTGGCTGTTTTCTACATCTCATGCAGATATTTTGCTAGTTCAAATATACTTTCTAAAAATAATTCTGCACACTTGCAATGACTGATTTGAATCTATTTTTAGTTCTTCTTGGTATATAAATAGTATTCAAAGACCCAACTTAGGGCTTGAAATGTATACCTAAGGTGAATGCTACCCATGGAACTATATGTTTCTATTATATGAGGAAAATTGTGTTAGTTGTTAGTAGTGTGTTATTGTGTTAGTAGTTAGTTATTTTTTAATTTATTTTAAATTTATCAGGAATAGCTTTCAGGTGTGAATCAAAAGGAAAGAGAATTTTTGACATGTCATGAGAGCTATTTTTATACAAAATAGGAGTTATTATTTTTTGATAGTCTTCTAAAGAAAGAAAAGGAAAAAGCATAGATGCCAAAAGGGAAACAGTGATGAATGAGTTAGGCGATCACAGGAAGTTAAAACAAGATGAAAATACAGTAAGTCAGTCAGGTGATCTGCAGAGCAGCTGAGAAGAAATAGTAGGAGAAGACCAATCGTGTGGAGTGGGGAAGAACAGATGGGCAAAATAAGGCCTTCAGAGGTCCAGCTACTGACAAAATAGCCATGGCCGGTGACCCTTACTCCATTCACAGATGAGCTTGTGTTACAGTATCCCAAGAAATGCAGAGTTACTGAGACCAGGAGTACTTTTCTCCAGGGAGAAAATATTGGAAACCAAAGAAATGAAAAGACAAAGCTGCTGAGGGGCGGGGCTTCATACCTGGAGATGAGTTTCGCAGTTGGGCTCCAGTAACAAGGACTCTGTGCTTACAGGGATGCAGCTGGAGGCACAAGTGCCTGGGGAGTGAGTGGGTTTTAGGAATGGATGCTCACACAGTGATAAATTCGCTTGGAACAGCACTTATCTGACACTTAATCCAAACTGTCTTGGACCCATCCTATTGGATTGAAGATGGCAGACTCCACCGATGTGAAAGAAGACCTGGGTGTGCTTTCAGATTTAAGCACTCTATGGCACAAGCCTTCAATTCACACATCTGTCCAATGTCTCAAAGCCACTTCGTGGTAACTCAGCCAAAAGTCTCCAGATCCACTCAAGCTTTCACAAACTTAATAGCCAGGAATGAGCTATTAACTTAGGATCATAACTAAATTAATACGGGGTAAGGATAAGCATGACTCTGGGGGAGTCATTATCTGTCTTCCAGACGCGGGGGGTAGGGAATCTTAAAATATTCATATTCTTTTGGCCCTTCTCCAGATCCTGACTAATAACTTTGAAATGCTGAGGACAGAAGTTAAACAGGCACCTAGTTCCCCATCCACTAGGGAGCCCTGGATCAGCCAGCAGCAGGCCAGCCGTGAGAAAAGCTCAAGTCTTGAAGCCTGGCCAAGAAAATAAGCCCAATGGGTCTGAGTCTATTGTAGATTCTCCTGGAGGAACAGAGTCCAGAGGGCAGTGAAGGTCAAATTCGAAGAACCACAGAGCGCTTGAGGAGGGAGGCGACTGTGCGAATACAAGTTGCATAAACTTCAGCATGGTCCTTCTTCCTAGAGCTCAAGAACAATAAAGAGCAGGGGACAGAACCAAGGACTCGTGTGGTTCTGATTCTGACCTGCCTGTAGAAGTGGGGTTGACACAGCAATAATCAAAAGGAAGAGGACATAAAAGCAGGGTAATAGCCCATTCGGAGGCCACTTTCACAATCTCAGGCACTTTGACAGATCTCCAATATGATCTTTAATTTAATTAACATTCTATTTGCTGTGTAAACTAAGAAGATTCTCTTGTGCTTTCTTAAATATCTCCTAAAAGGTTCTATGCTTAATACATATAGTTTATTATCCCAAAAGACTTTTCGGTATTTTAACTTTAATGTCCTAAAAGTTATCAAGGAAAATATTAGAATGTTTTGTCATTTTTCTATTACAGAAGAGTTTGGGAACATTAGACCATAAGAAAGAAAGTCAGCTATAACATCTAAACTTAATATTCAGTCAAATTCATTGCCTGTTACACAGTAGTACATATTCATTATAATATAGATATAAAGTAAGAATAACAAATATTGGAATAGTCACTGTGTCTCTGTTACTTTCTCATTGCTGGGACAAGATATCTGATATCCAAAGTTACAAGAGGAAAGATTTATTTCCACTCACAGCTTGTAGAGATTTCAGTCCACAGTTGGTTGATTCCAAAGCAAAGCAGCATGGCAGAGGGGCATTGCAAAGGAGAAACAGTGCATGGCATGGCAAGCAAAAGACAGTGAGCAGCAGCTAGCAACAAGTCTCCCTTTCCCTTTTATCTTGTCTAGATTACAAACCTATAGGCTGGTGCCATCGACACCCAGAGTGGACCTTCCCATTATTCATGCTCAGAACTATGCTAAACCAGTCAGGGGACTAATTTAGGACCATGCACCCTTAATCTCAGTATCATAAACCTTAAACCTAGTCCCCTCCAAAAAACCCCTCCTATGACAGCATGAGGCTTTGGAGGGACACCTAGACCCAAACTATCACACACTGCATGCCCATGTGGTAGTTGTTTCACATGCACTAATCTATTCAGTGATCAGACAGCTTTTGAAACAGTACAATTATTCTTTGTTTATTAAAAGGACATTTAATCACAAAGAGATAGAATAACTTCTTCAGGATTGCAGTTTGTAAACTTCTAAGCTAGTATTCAATTAGTATACTGGTGGTCCTATCCAATACAGTACTCTATCTCTACTGTAGGAGAACAATACACACTGACACACACATGTATGCACATATGCACACACACCCTTGAACAGTAACAGCTCTGCCTGATGATCAAAATGATATAGAATTAATAAAATAAATTGATGCCAGGAGGCCTGTTTAGGGTGATATTGCCAAAGAAGGAATAGCTTTAATATCAATTGATTCCTAGAGGCCAAATGCCTGCTCTCAGAATCAGGACCACAATAAAGAAGCAAATCAAGAAATGCCAGCATCAAGTGAAACCAACCCCTCTGTCACTAGTGACATATCTAAAGGATTCTTCAGGGGGCCTCAGAAAGAAATAGTGCTCCCGTGCTTCCCCCCTTCTTTGCTCATAGATATCATGTCTTGAAAGTTACCTCCTTGAATCCTTTGTTTATTTAGGGGAGACACTAAGAAGGGCACATTTTACTTCAGGCACTCATTGATTCATTTTGTCTTGTGATTCTCCATGGCTCTCTGCTGCATTAGTTACAGTTATTGACAAATTTCTACTGTATGAGCCAGAAAGAAACTTAGGAGATGATTTCAAGAAAGCTGATTTAAGTATCTTTGTCTCTCAACTCAAAAGTAAGCTATAGTATACTGACATGTTAACTATTCAAATAGTAATTCAGGCAAGCATTTTGTCCATAATGCTCATGATTATTGCTATCCTTGGTGATGCATTGCTGTGGACCACTGAGGATCAAAATGCAGCATCTGTAGCTAAAAATATGCATGAGATTCAGCTGAGGATAGTGAGAAGCCCTAAGGCCAGGTTTCCACCAGCGAGGAAAGGGAAGATGTCAAAGCAGACTATCAGAAACGATGAACAGGATGAGGAAAAGGCTGAAGCGATACAGAAATGAAAAGGGGAAATGAGCTTGGGGTATATAAAACAAGAAAAAATGAGAAAACTTGAAACTATGTTAGATGTGGTCATTAAATATGGAGAATCCAAAGGGAAAGAAATTATCTTATTTCATAATGAAATTCCAGGTTCTGGATTTCCTGAGCCATTAAAATAATTTAGGTGAATTGAAAAAGGAGTAGAAAGAGATGTAATCTGGTGAGAGAAAGAGGGCAAATGAGCAATTGAGTAAATGAAGCAGAGAAAGTAAGAATTTTTGTGCCAAATCCACATGAAAAATTGTTGTGGGTATATTTAATGAGTATGTCTTACACTGTCTCAAACTAGATAGCTCTCTGGGGAATATCCCTTAATCACAAACATTTACAATGAGATAAAGTGCACTATAAATGAAATTTTACTCATTCAACAACTGGAATAGATTTTTTTTTTTTTTGCTGCTCAGATATAATAACTTTTATTAGCTACAATTTGCTATTCTTTGATATGGCTATCATTTTCTCAGTACTATAGATGTTAAATTCATACGTTCAGTTTATGGACAGGAGCATTCAGCAACAAGAAAGTGAAGTCCGCTGACCACCTCAAAATGTGAACTGCTTTCCACAGGTGGGGCTCTGGTGAGCCATAGTCCTGGGGAATCAGAGTTCTCCCTGAGTTGGAGAACCTGACCAGCAGTACCCAGAATGGTCCCCAGGCACTGCAAGAGGATGGACCCAGGAGTGTGATCAAAGTCACTCACATTGTGGTAATCTGTCACATGGCAACAGAAAACAAATGCAATAATCAGACTGTTAATTTTCTCAGATCATTTTATTAGGAGTTGTTTGTAGTACAGTACATAATGTTCACATTCTTTGTGTGGAGTCGGTCCATGCACATAACACACCCGCATTCCTTTCTCTTTCCCTTCCTCCTCTGCCCGGTCTCCCTTCATCTCTTGATCCCCTTGCACCTGAGAAGTCTCTCTCCCTACTGCTTATTATCTATCTTTTATTTTACTCTTTGATGCTTTGGGTCTCTCATGTTAGAGAAACCATGCCATTTTAATCTTGTTTCTCTGATTTATTTTGTCTAATATTATGCCCTCAAGGTGCATTTATTTTTCTACAAATGACTCAAGTTTATCTTTCTTTATAGCAGGGAGTGCTCCATTTCGTGTAAATACCATGCTTTCTTTATCCTATCATCTGTGGATGGACATACAGGCTGCTTCAGGATTTCACTCTTGTGTTGCTATAAACATGGGTGTGCATAGATCACTGTAATACAACGTCTTTAACTCTTCCGAGGAGACACCTAGAAGGGGAATAACTGGGTCAAATGGAATTTCCAGTTTCATTCTTTCGAGGGATTCCCATACTGATTTTCAAAGCGGTTTTACTACTTTGTATTCCCACTACAAGGTGGAAGCATTCCTATTTCCATCCAACCCCATCAGCGTTTGTTATTATTTGGTCTCTTGATGATGTCACTCTCTGGGGTGAGGTGGAATCTGGGTGCGATGGAATTAATTGGCATTTCTCTAATAGCCAGAGATGCTGAGCATTTCTTCACATATTTACTGGCCATTTGTATTCCTTCTGGGACATGTCTATTAACTTCAACTGCCCATTTTTTGATGATGTCTTTTATTTGGGAGGGTATCTAATTTTTTTGAGTTTTTTTACATTCTAGATATTAGTCCTCTATTTGAGAAATAGCTGGCAAAAATCTTTTCTCATTCTGCAGGTTGTCTCTTCCTTTTGTCAGTTGGTTGCTTTGCTGTGCAGAAGCTCTCTTAATTTGATGTGATCCCATTTGTTTATTCTCAGTACTTTTTTCCTGTGCAGAAGGGGTTCTATTCAGAAAGTCCTCACCTGCACCTATGACTTCAAGAGTTTTACCTATGTTATTTTCAAGCAGGTTATGTGTTTCTGTTTTAACATTTACTTCTTTGATCCATTTTGACTTTAGTACATGGTGAGGGTTATTAGTCTAAATGAAATCTTCTGGCCTGTGGATAGCCAGTTTTCCTGGTGCCATTTCTTAAAGGGTCTATCTTTCCACCAGTGTAATTTTTGCTCCCCCCTTGTCAAACATCAAATAATTGAGTATACTTAGACTTATTTCTGCCTCTGCTATTCTTTCCATTCAGCCTGTCTGTATTTGTGCCAGTACCAGGCTGCTTTTATCACAATAGCTTTGTAATATAGCTTCCTGTATGCAATTGAGATGCCTCTTGCTTTGCTTTTCTTACCCAGGATTTCTCTTGCTATTCTGGTCTCTTCTGACTCCATGTGAATTTTAGGGTTGTTTTCTCCAATTCTGTGAAGAATGCTGTTGGAATTTCAATTGAGATTGCAGTAAATCTGTGTATCAGTTTTGGAAATGTGACCATTTTCACTATATTGGTTATATTCTATTCTATATTCTGGTTCTATTCTATTCTATTTTGCTATATTGGTTCTATTGTTTAATTCTTGCAGTATTTAGCAATATTGTGAATTTATATACATATAAAAATTTAACCCAAATGTGTACAGATTTTTATCATGTAACAACATGAAAAAGTTTCTAACCTTCTTGATATCTCCTGCTCCATTTTCTGATATTGCCCAGCCTCTAAATCAGTGTAAACTTTATGTAATTGTTAAAGGACCAAAATGGTGATATTAAGTCCATAATAACGCTCAGAAGTGTATTTATGGAAAAATAAATCTGCCATTCACAGATTTCTTTGAACTCAGAAGAGATAATCATTATTACCAGTTTATGGGGGTAAATAACCACAAATACTAAATATGTATTATAAGTGATACATAATGTAATGTATATATATAATAAAAAACTGAACTGGATCAATTCATAGCTTTAGAAAAGTCTGTAAGTCCTAACCATCTTCAAATACATTTTTGTAATTCCTGGACCAGAAAAGAGTGCCCAAGTTTTAGATGGTATCAGCATTACAGCAGAAGAATACGTAAAGATGAAACACGTGGAGTTCTAGTGTTCTCTTCATGAATTCAGAGGACTGGAGCTTGCGATGATCAACCTCCAGGGTCAAGAATGGGAACACTGACCAGGCACTACCAGGTGGGTTTTCGTTCTTTTGAGAAAAATTCTGTGTGCTTCAAATTGACCGAACAGAAAGATCCTGCAGACCAAAACCACTGACAAATTGGCTGGTCATTTTTGAGCAGATAAAAAAAGAATAATGCCATTGAATTTTGAATATTACAAAGATGATCAAAGAACATAAGTTTGATTTACTTCTTATAAGAGAATTAGCAAATTTTCTACCACACTTTGCATAATTGCTTTAAGAGTTAGGCAATTAAAATGCACCATTGCTTAGTCCACAAAGCACAAAGTATCTATTCAACTAGAGACACCGACTCACTGCCTTTGTGAAAAAATGGCTTGGAGTTAACTCAAATTTCTACTCTCAGAGGAGAATGTGCTCAATAAAATCCATGTCCTAGAGTAAAAATATAGCAAGACAAAAGTGATGAAAAGAAAACAATAAAGATGGAAATAAGCAAACTATGTAAGGACCGGAGTTTTTCACAGAACAAAGTGGCCCTGATGGTAAACTGCATCTTCGTGGACAGACCACAGAGGGATGAAGCAATCGTGATAAAATGGTGCATATTACTAAGGGGCTACTTCATTAACACTCTTTATCATGTTTCTTGTCTAGATTTTAAACCCATATTTTAAACCCACTCGCTCATGGCAGCTTGTATAATGCTGATAAATGAAAATGATGAAATGAATTGAAACATAGCTAATGGAACTTTTCTGTACTAGGGAGCGCATTACGGAAAATGTTTCCTTTGAAAATCAATCTTTACTTACAGATCATTTATTACAACTATAAATTGTCTCACTGAGCTGAATTTTGAATGGTAGTATGTGAGATGACTTTAATTTTATTATGTTTTCATGTAATATTTAAATTCTGTAAAAAGTAAAACTGCTATATGGAGATAATTTTGTCTTCTGATTATAATTAGTAAATGTCAGGCATTTGAATTCTTTTCTTTACTCCTCTCAACAATCTTCTGAGGTAAATATTATTATTAGGTTCCATTTTTTTGCCAAAGAGAAAAATGCGATAAACAGAACTAACAAATTGATAGGTCCATAATTAGAAAGTGACAAGTGAAATCTGGTTTTTTCAATTCAAAGCTCCATAATCAGCCGTCATGGAAGAAATAGTTAGCGATCACTGGCTTTTCATCTCTGTAACTGTGATTTTCTGCAAGCAAAATGATAGCGTATGAACTCAAGACTCTAGTAATAAGAACTCTGACTGCCAGTGTTAGAAATACAGATACAGAAATGCTCCGTATCCACTACATACAGGAAACATGCTCCTCACATGCTCCACATCTGCTTACCTGAGAGTCTGGCAAAGCAGATGAAGACCCACCACAGCCACACATGGGAGTTTCAGGTATAGCTGGATTGGACCACGTTCGTATTGGGCGAAATTCACACTGTGTTGCAAAGCTGAGCACAGAGAACAGTAGACATTTTTGAACTGACTCATTTCCATTTGGCCCTCTTCTGGCTTCGATAAAAGCATCATTTCCAGTTTCCAGTCTCAGAAAATATTGTCCAGTGAGGAGGGATCATTAACTTGTGCTTCACACCCTCCCAAGTGTTAGAGCAATGGCTACACACATTACCTGTGTTCTGCTGGTGTAAGACAGAAGCCTTCTCACCCCCCACGGGGCTCAAGGCAGAGGCACCTATCGTGAAAGACAAATGAAGCAAAGGAAAGCGTACAAGTGTCTCTGATATGCATTTTACCTGACTCAGGGGCCTTAGAGACAAAGGAACAAACCGGAGAGAGTCTTTTTATGGACAGGTGTGCAGAAGTGTGATTAGAAGACAGAAGTATATGATCTAATGGTAACAAAATGACAGGAACATAGTAAGGCCTGTTCGTTCAGATTTGCCATGTCTCTGCGTCTCCACCAATAATGACCTTCCTTTCCTCCTGCTATGGGAGAGTTGCTGCAGAAGCAGGATTTTTCTGGCCTATTTTAGAAAAAGTCAGAGAGTCTCTGATGGCCTGTCTCAGGGGAGAAGGGCGGGAAGGGGAGAGTGCCCTCCTGTTTTGAATGCAACCTCAAATACCAAGGGACCATGTTTGGGGGTACCAGGTCCTGTACCCCATCACTAGCATGCTTTGAAGCAAATGTCCTATTAGAGCTGGAAATTATACTATCAGCCATAGACTATATATCTCCTCCCTTACTGCCCCCTTCCAACTCTTTCTTGTTTCTCATTCAAAACAGAGGACGTGAAATTTTCTATTCCACCCTAAGTGCACTGCAGATTCGTCCTCAGATGGATGAGTATGAAGGTAGAGAATCACTGGGAGGAGAGTAGGAAGTTGCAGGTACTATGGGAGCCTGCAAAACTTTGTGGGCTTCTCCACAGAACTTTGGTGAAATCACAGGTAGAAATGCAGGAGGCGCCCATCAATAAAGCAGACCTACAGGAAGGTCAAGCCTGCCACTTGTGGGGAAGGCCATCAGTCACGTGGAACATTTTCAGCGCCAGGGCAAAAGACACGATGTTTCTAGGCACTGTCTTTGGGCTCCTTTGACCTAGAGATTCACTCTAACCCTAGTAAAACCTTCAGAAATTATAAATATGGTTTGAAAGCCCCCTCCAAAACTAGTGTTGAACTTTAATTGCCATGCAAACAGTATTAACAGGTGGCACCTGTCACAGTTCATGACAATGGTGCAGCACAAAGGATGAGAGGTTTCTTGGAGCTCATGCCCAGGTGGGTCCCAAGAAGACCCAGAGGACTCCCTTAACCAGAACCTCCTCAGCATGAGTTTCAGGAGCAAAACAGCCCAAAATTGAAGCTTCTGTGTCTTTTTAATTGATAGAACCAGGAAGCAAGGATAGAGGACAAAAGAAGGCTTTTCGCAGGAGCTCACGTAGGGGCCGGGGGAAGGACAGGGAAGGACAGGGAAGGACAGGGTAGTCGGCTACTTGACTAACCTTAGGGCCAATCTAAGTAATAAACGGGAGTGTGGGGAGGGCAGGGCCAGAGCATACATCCCTTAAGGCAATGTGTTTTGACACTGCACAGACTGTGGCCCTTAACCGTGTATGTATTCCAGGAGGTGCAGGGGCTTGTGGCTGCAAAGGTCCTTTGTCTCTAAGTATCGATTTCGTACATACCTCTGGCCGGAGCCCGTACAACACCTTAAGAAGTGAGGGCGTTGAGAGGGCTCTGTCCTCGGGAACGGGTAAGCATGACTGTCACAGGAGAAGGCTAGTCACTGCGAGAGTGGGTTCCTGGTAGAAAGGATGAGTGTGTCCCCATTTCTCCCTGTCTCACATATGCTCACTTAACCATCTGCCATGTTTTTATGTAGCGAAAGACATCACCAGGTGCCAATGCCATGTTCCAGGATTTCTCAGCCTCCACCCTTGTGGCCCCCAAAATTTTCCATTGTTTATAAATTACCAGTCTGTGATATTCCGTGATAACAGCAGACAGGATCATTCTAAAATAGACATGGAAAAGCAAGTGAGTTAGGGTACCAGAGAATGTTTTGAAAAGAAAGAACACAGGGGAGACATAATAACTAATCCAAAGACTAACTAGGAAGCTAAAGTAATCAAGGAAGTACAGTATTGCTGAAAGGATAGTCATAGAGAACAGTGGGAGGAGAGGCCCAAAGGAGGCCCTCATATATGATTGATTATTTTCAACAAAAGTACAAAGAAATGCTAATGGATTAAGCCATCTCTCAAGCAAATGGCATGGACACAATCAAACATCTACATGTAGAAAAATGAGCTTTGTCCCATAATTCACAGCATATTCAAACATTAAATTGAAATGGGTTCAGTAAAATTAAAAGTAAAATTACAGTAAAATTAATCTAGGGGGCATCTTCAAATTAAAACATTTCTCATCATCTAAAGACACTGCTTAAGAAAACAAGAAGTCAAACCACAGAGTAAAAAATAAAATATTTTCAAAACACATATCTGATAAAAAGGAGCTATATTCAGAGTAGGTGCAGAACCCTTAAAAGTCAGTAGTAAATAAGCAATCAATCCAATAAAACCCTCACCAGAGCCAGTCTTCGCAGACATTTCACAAAAGAAGTTCTAAAGATGTCAAGAAAATACATGAAAAAAGCGTTGATATCATTAATCAATGTGAAAAAATAAATTTAAAAAATCATAACCAGGTACATAGTAGTACATACTACTGAAATGACAAAAGCAAAAGAAAGGAAGTGGAACTACCACACGCAGCTAACGAGAAGGCACAGTACTGTCAGTATTATCGCCACTTTGGAAAAGTTCAGAATGTTTCAAAAGCATAAATATGTACCTAGCACACTTTATTTCTTTCTCAGTAATTGCAAAAGTGAAAACAATTAATGTTCACATAAAGCATATATGTCAGTATTTACAATAATTTTACTCATAATTATTCAAAATTAAAAGCAGCCCAAATGTGTTTAGCTGGTGAACATATAAATGCTCTGTTGTCCTCCCAAACAGTGGTTTATCACTTAGCAAGAGAAAGGAATGCACCACTCTTGCCCAGCTTGCCTCAAATAAAGTGTGCTAGAAGAAAGAAGCCTTTCTCCAAGGGCGTCATGCTACAAGGCTCCACGTGCATTATGCTATGGAAAAGACAAATCCAGAGGGACGGAAGTCAGGTGAGTGGTTGCCAGATACTGGGTTGAAGCTAAACAAGGACTACAAAGGAATGCAAGGGAATTTGGAATGGGGAGAGGTTTGCTCTCTACGGCTTAGGACAGTGGTTACATTGACTCAATGTATTTAACAAAAATCACAGTGAATTCACTGTTTAGAAACTAGCCCATAATATATATACCTGACAAAATGTACAGTAGCATAAAGTCATAGCAACTACAATATTATAAAACTAGTGTGAAAATAGTCTCATTCTCTCTCTTTCTCTTTTTTTTTTTTTTTTTTTTTTTGGTACCAGGAATCAAACTCAGGATCTTACACTTGCAAGGCAGGCGCTTGTGCCACTGAGCTATGTCCCCAGCCAGAAGATAGAAAACAACACTTGACACCATTAAGAGTTTTGAAAGAAATGCACAAGTATGAATTATTACTCTAAAACAATTGGGGAAAATACTTCATAACATGGGAAAAGCATAGCTCAATACTTGTTTCATACCACATACAAAATTAGGTTTCAAATCAATATGTGAATAATAAAACTGTAGGCTAATAGACCCAAATGTTGGGAAATATCCTTATAACCAAAGGTTAGGGTGATCTTCTTGAATAAGAATGCAAAAGAGAAATCTTAGAGTGAAGACCGCACTTCACCATATCAAAATTATTGTGGAGCGGTATACAGGAAGCTCAGTGGCTACGGAATTTATTTGGAGAAATGGCACAATTCATAGCAATGAGCAAATGAGAACTAGTAAACACATTTAAAGCCAAACCTGGCAATAGACTCCTCAGATCCCAACCCCCTGGGAGGCTGAAGCATGAGGATCACAAGTTTGAGCCCAGGCAGGATAATTTAGAGACTTACTGAAATATTAAACACTGAAAGGGCTGAGGATAGAGCTCAGTGTGAAGATTCTGCATTCAATTCTCAGTACCACATAAATACATTAATTCAAAAGTCAATACTAAAATATGAATATGGTTTAATGTGAATATGAATAAGTGGATATGACAAGAATTGGCGAACACATATTATGTATACTAAAATCTACTAAAATACAGACTGGTAAGACTATGAGACGCCAAGACATCTCTGTAATCTCAAGAAACAAGGTGGGTGTTCTAATGGTATTAAATATGGATAGACCTTTAGACCAAATGACCACATAGGAGACTATGCACAGCATAATTCTGGACCGGAAGGAGATGCGAGTGAGGTCCTTGGAGGGAGGAACTCCTCACCTGTGCCCCATAATAATATGTAGCATGAGTGCTGGCCAGACCCTGGATTGCAACCGGACAGGAGGAGCAAGAAATGAGGTGCACAAGTTCCCTAACCTCAGTTTCGTCGCGTGCAAAAAGTAAATAGAAGTCATGGAGAATATGGCCGACTCAGTGCAACGTGTGGAAACACTGGAGAAACTGACAACACCATATTCAAATTACAGAAGCGCTGTTTTTGTTGTTGCTGAGTACAATTGCAACATGATTTTAACAGGGTCAAGGGAAAAGTTGGAAACAAGGTGAAAAAGTTAAAAGATAAGAGAAGCCAGGAGACCTGGCATAAGTGCAGCCAGCTGGTCCTGTCCTCTGCGCTATGTCTCGCAGGTCCAGTGTCTCCTCCGCTTGGCTTTCTACCACCCTCTCCAAAAACCCTGGAGGTGCGAAATCCTGCTCGCCTATTCCTTACCCCTTGGGGATGTTTACACCAGGTTCCAGCTACATTGAGCCCTGCACATTTTCTGCGCACACTCTCCTCGGTCTTCTGCCTTCCGGAGACAGCCGCAGCGCTCACTCGCGCCCTCTGCTGGCCCTGCACGTAGCGTTCTCTGGCGGGAAGGGCTGCGCTTCCCTGAGCCCTGAGGTTGAACTTAATACTGATTAATACAGAAAATATCAACCATACTTAATCTAGGCTTGTAAATAGAATTCGGCCTCAAGGTTGTAATTGGATTGTTAATGTATGGTAGAACAGAAAATGTTAATGGTGTTTGTGCTGTTAAACCTAATTTCTGTTTCAGATACTTACGCAAGATTTATTTTGCTTTGTGCCTACTTTAGGGATGTTGATACTTTTTTCTTTGAACATGAAGGCCTGCGGTTTCTCCTTTCAATAATAAGAATATAATAATAATATCTACATCCATCCCAACCTTTAAAATCTGAATTTATGGCTCTCATCTCATATGCATTAATATGCTTAAAGTATTATGACCTTCATTTTTCCACCTCTTAAATCAGTTCCTGGCATTGAGCTTTGTCCCGAGGTTGCATTTGAGTTCCTGGGAAAAGGTAATTTCAAGAAGGATGATCTTCATCACTCTTCTTGGATATTTCATTCATAAATTTCCTATTGATTTGTGTCAACTGCTCACTTAACACAGGCAAATCCTTGTGATCACATTGAGCATCAAACACAAGTTAATAAATAATATGAAAGATAAGAAACTATGACTTTTTAAAGATATATCATTGTGTATGGTGGCACAAGGCTGTAACCCCTGCACTTGAAAGGCTGAGGCAGGAGGATCACCACAAGTTACAGGCCAGCCTGGGCTACATAGTGAGTTCAAGGTAAGCTTGAAATACACAATGAGACCCAGTCTCAAAACAAGAACAACAGCAGCAGCAATAATAATCATCATCAAAGACACAAAGTTAAAAAATTTTTAAAGTATTTTGACCATGAATATTTAAAATATTTTCCTGCATTCAAGAAAATTGAGAGCCTGAAAAATAACTGTCAGGATCTATCTTCCTGCAGTGGGCTAATTCGAGTTGGGATTTCTTTTCCACAGATGTCACATGCAAGCTTGTTTTTGAACCTTTACCGGGACTTAGGAGCTGCGTGTGGGGAGCTTCTCTGCTGTCTGCTTTGTAACAAAGGCGAGCACCCGCCTCCTCCCAGACCCAGACTGCAGGGTCCCTGTGGCGACATTTCTCAACACAGTTGTTTTAGTTCTATTAAAAATTTATTATAAAGAAACAGTTCTAAGCCACTAGCCTGGCTGGTGAGTCGGGAGATGATTAATGGTGTGTCCTAGACAAGAGCTGTCCTGGGCAGAGTCTTCTCCCAGACTTCTCAGACTGCGAGAGCCCAGAAACGAAGCTTTGGGACAAGAAGGGACAGGCAGAAATGGCCAGGAAGGGGTGAAAGCCAGTTCACTGGAGAGGATACAGCACTGGCAGAAGACGAGCCCCCACCAGGGTGAGATGGGCGCCTGGAAGTGGGTGTGGAAAGAGCTGGATGAAGCAGTCGGCTTCCTACACCTCCTTTGGAGCCACTGACAAAGTTGGACTTTAAATCTGGGTGAACCGTCTCTTCCTAGGATGATTTATTATAAAGAGTGATGATTTTGAAAAATCTACATTTCACTTAGTATTTACCTGTTACGGATTTCTAAGACGGGACCTCAATATACCTGAAGCTTGGCTTGCTGACTTCCAGGATGAAGATGAATATTGTAAAACTCCCAGAGATTGGCTTTGTATAACTTTAAAGAGGGAATGGTGGAAATTACGTTGGTATGCTATTTCTGCCCTTGTTTTGCTGAGCCCCTTTGGCCATCTTGCTGGATGTCCTTGTATTTTGGAAGCTGAGGATGTTGGGTGTGGTTGAAGACAGCTCGCAAATGAGGTGTTCTACTTCCTAATTTAAAAGATTGTACCACTAAAGAAGATATCGTGTTTACAGAGAGATTGTGAGGACACCAAAGATTTCCCTGGTGAGCAAGCAGCTAGGGGGAAGGTTTGAGGGGGGTGAGCCATGGCTTATTAGAAGTTGGATGGGGCTGGGGATTTAGCTCAGTGCACAGCACCTGTCTGACAAGCATGAGGTCCTGAGTTCAATTTCCAGACCAAAAAAAAAAAAAAAAAGTTGGGTAATGGGCTCAAAGGGGAAGGTGGTCATATAAGATTCAGTGTTCCTGTGTTTCCCTATCTATAACAACACAGGTACCTGGTTTGGAGTTTACTAACTCTTGTGATACCTTCCACTACACAGTTAACTTGGATCAAACTCTACAAGGTAACACAAAACTCCTAATTTACTCCATTTTCACTTCCTAGCCATATTTGGAATCCAGTCTAAGCGTTTGTTTACTGTATTTCTTAGCAGTAGGCTATTTCTAAAACCTATGATAATTAAGACTAGATGGTAGTCTTCCTCCCTGTGCCGTGAACTCATTTGATCTTCCACTTATACTTGGGCTTCTTGACATTCGCACCCATTCTTATAGGGTGAAAAGTAGCATGCTGGGTTCACATTGCTCTTGCCACTGAGTGTCAAAGCATTTTACATTTTTCCAGATTCACAGTGACGTTAAGCTACACAAATGTCTGGTATGTAAAGAAAGTCTTTCATGTTCAGTGGCTGATGCAGGTTATATTTGTTAAGCTGGAAATACGTTTGCCAGAATCTCCTTCCCTGTACCATCCAGGCCGGAATTGCCTAGTAAGTTCTAGAAAGCAGAAGTAAAGGAGATGTCTTTCTAATTGGGTGTAGTCAAGGTCAGTTGCAAAGATGCACTTTGGGTTCACTTTATCTTCACAGTCCTGCTCTGTGTTTGGATCGTCCTCACTTGGGGCCTTGCTGACCAGCAGTGGTTTGTGGGGGCAATCTGGTGCACACAGCACACAAACCTATTTCCTGGTAAGGACAGACAGACTCTGGGGTTGCAATGAGTGCATGTTATGTTGACCCTCCCACCTCTCATTTTCCAACTTCTGCTAATGCAATGTATATGTATTTCTCTTTGAAAAGCCACTGCTGTTCACTCTCCATCTGTGTTATTTAAATTTATGGCCTAATTCAGACTCTAAAGGTGAACAAGTGACCTGCATGTGGCTAAGCAGAGCCATAATAACTGGTTCTGGAATAAACAGAGGACTCAAATGACCCAATGAAAGTCACCCCAAAATTTGGAGGAGGAGGAGGACAGAGCTTTCATTTTCTGATCAACTGCCAGTGCAGGGGTACATGTGCACCTGAAACTGCAGGGGACCGTTCTCGCAGATATTCAGGAAGGCTACCTATAGGAGAAGGGCGAGGTTGGGGATAGAATTCCCAGTGAAGATAAGCGACTTCTCCTACTTCTCCTCCTTCCAGGTTAATATCCACTTCTTCATTCCGACTGTTGGAGGCAGAATCACTTGTGCCAGTTTCAACTCATTCCCTCGCATGCTCCCTCTGATGCTTCAGTAAATTCTCTTGGCTCACATCTTCATAATATAGCAATTTAATAACACAGAGAAAAGAGTCTCTCAACCCTTGGCCTCCCTGCACACTCTTTGCACGTGCATCTGCTGATTTTTCCCATCAACTAACAGAATGACACCTACCCTTTCATGACTGACTTGCTTTGTGACTTACTTTTGCCACTAGAACATGGCAGTGGTGACTGCCTCGGTTCCGTGACTTCAAAGTGTATATTTGCCTATTGTGAACTACATGGTACAAGAGATCATTGACTAATTAGTTCACTTTTGTATCTCCAGTCTTCAGTTCTTGGCTCATAGTAAGTCCTCAATTAAAATATCTTTGAATGAATGAATACACTGAGCTCCTTTGCATACTTATGCCTAGATTATTCAGCTGTGTGAGCCAGTAAACACACTTAAAAATCACTTGTTTTAATTTAAATTTCCATTATTACCCTCTAACAGATTATTGACCAAGTGAAAATGTATCGTCAAGTGGGTAAAATCTGAAGCTGAAAAATAGGCTGTGATGTCTCCAGGAAAGTCTGCAGAATGAAGAGAGGAGGATGCAGGTCTTTGAAACACATCTGCTTTCCAGGTGGAAAGGTTTCATAGTGGAGGTCTGGGTAGGAGACAGGTATTACGGAAGTCATAGAGAAAAGATATTCCAAGACAGAAGGCCTGAAAAACCGTGTCAGATTTTTTCCCCAAAAGGTCAAATAAGATACACATTTGAGGGACTGGTTAAGTTTCCATTGTGTATCTGCTTTCTTAACCTGTAATGTTTTCTTCTGTGGAAATTGGCTAGGGGCTGTTTCCCTTCCTTATATGCTAGAATTAATTTTGTGATTTGTGTTCTAATTGCTTTGAGCCCCTCTAAGGAACCTTTGTGCTTTGAACCAGTCTATTGTAAATAATTTTATTTGGATTGAAACACCAGTGAAATTATAAAATTATAGTGATTAGATCACTTCACCATAACCCAGCTTGTAGTTGTTTTCAAATATCTTCATAGCTTAATCCATGAACAAGAATCATTCACCCTAGCCACTTATAATGACTTTAGGGAAGATTTTTTTCCTTAAGTAATTTTAGAAACCATAGGGACCACATAAGGACTCTATAGATGAATAGCATGAATTAAAAGAAAGAGGAAAACCAGTGGGAGGAAATCACTTTATGATGGAAAGTGTTAGCTTTTTAAAGATGAGCAGCTGGGATTTCCGTATCAGGCAATCAGAGCTAAACCCCTGTGTATTAGTGTACTAATGCGTTCTAAAGATTTTTGAAAGGTGTTTTAGTGTGAGCTTGTGCATTTTCTCCGTCCATCTCTCTCTCCCTCTCTCTCCCTCGCTCTCTGTCTCTCCCTCACTCGCTCTCTCTCTCTCTCTGGGAACCTTCAGGCGCATAATTTCTAATAAAGATGACCGAGACTCTCTCTTTCCCATACTCAGGGGAGGGATTCTGCAGAATAAAATTTCTCAGCTTATTCATCACATCTCCTGAAGGACTGTGATATGAAGGCTGCACATGAAATCATTTGATCTTTTCAAGTGATAAACCTTATGTTACTTTATGACCCACCTTGATGGTATTATGCCTCCAGAAGGACTCCTTCAAAACCTGTACCCACCACAGCTCAAGGTCAGAGTGAGAATGGGTCCTGAACACCACTTCTGCAGAGGTGACTGGCAGAGTCCCTTCCACTCATTCAGAGATGAAGCCTGTCAGTAGGAAGGAAAAACTGTCCCCATGGCCCATTTCCATGCTCAGTCTTTCTTGACAGAACAAAGACTGCCGTTTGGGCCAAAGTACAGGTTCTTTAGTTATGTGCTGGGAACGTGAGTTCTCTGGGAAGCATGCCAAGACCACCAGACATATTGAACTCACAACTTTTTACCATCACATCATCAGAATGAGTTCCAGTCCCTGTGGTCACCACTGGACTCTGACCAATGTGAGTCAGGTGAAAGGTTACTCACTGAAAATCAGTGTTTTGCTCCTTTCCCTTCAACCCCTTCTCATTGTCTTAGTAATTTAGTTGTGTTTATCACTCTTTAATGCAAGTTTATATGTCACACTATACTGGATTCTAGGCTACCAACATGTCTGTTTATCTTTATACAGCTACAACACTTAACTCCAAGTTCTCAAAACCTTCTTTAAAATGGTTTGGTTTGTATGAAACTTTGAAAATAAGAATTAAAAAGTAACTTTAAAATCTGATTCTTGTGTTGCATATATATAAGGAAAGACTTCTGACCCTTTGAATTCTACCTTTCTAAAAAGTAAATTAAATAGCAATGGTGGCCTTATTGTTTTGGCTAATTAGAGCAAAGCCAAAAGGGAATAATCACACAGGATGGGAAGTAGAATTAACTTCAATGACACATTCAGTTCAATAGTGACCCCCCATATCTAGATGAGTAATGAGATATCTCAACATATTTTTGCAGCAGATGTTACCAAATCATTCTTTAGTATCCCATAAACTACTCCCCTTCACTGTAATAGTATGAGCTTTCCCACAAAATAAGCATGGGAAATGGTCATCTTTCATAGGCATGGGCTTTGACAGCAATCTTTATTCATATAGTCAGCAAATATATATTGAGAATCTGTTTTAAGCTGCAAATACATGTGGGAAACAAATTATGTTCTTCTCTGTTAACTAAGTGTTTTTCCCCATAGTGTTACTGAGCTCCACCCTGCTGGTGAAAGACAGAAGGGCAGAGTTGGGGATGTCGATGTCATAAGGCTTTCAGATTCCCTGGGAAGAAAAAGCTCAAATACTCAAGTGTTAACAGTTCCAACTGTAGCAGTTGCCCAAAATACTTAATCCAAGGCAAAGCAACAAGAATTGATTAGACTTCCAAAATAAGACATGCATGCATGTTTTTTCCTAGTGTACATCATTTGTTTTTGTTGGTTTGTTAACTTGTTCTTATTTTTTTAATAGGTCAAGGAGGAGTATGTTTGCAGTTTTGAGACCAGCCCTTCTCCTCAAGTCCTTGATAGTCTTTTTGAAGTACAAATATTGTCTCCATATTATCATTAAATGCAGAGGTAATTGTACTTGCCCTGATAGTAATAGTTACTCCACAGAGGTCAATTCTGCATGAGAACCACTGTGAAGGCCTGGGAAAGGGTGCTTATGCAGAGCTGCAGAAGCCTGGCCAGGCTCCCCTGGCCAAATCCTGTCCTCCCGGAGACTGCCTCCTTCCCTGAAGAAATAGTCTTGGTATTTCTAGCTGGGGCATTTCGCAAAGAGTTGGAGTGTCTGCTTCTTCTCCCAGCTGTACCATCAGTTCTCAGAGTGGTCTTCCGTAAGCAGCTTCTCCAAGGTGTCATGGACTTGTTTAGTCATGTGCAGGGAAGCAGTTAGCTGCATGTTTAAAGTTTCCTCCAAGCTCTCTCCTGGAAGGTGTCATATGTTCTTTGCCAGAAGAAAGTTCCCACATATGTCCTTACTTCCACCATATGCTCAAATGTCAAACAATGGGAGGATTACTTAAACAATACTACTTTCTTGGAGGGTGTTGCCAGGGCTTGAAGAAGCGGTGCACAGATAAGTAGGTGGCAGGGTGTTTTCCTACCATAAAGCACAGTGTTTGCATCATGTCATTCTGACAAGTGGAATTTGAAGACTATTTCCAGCAAGGTGTGATGTACACTGGAAATGTTTGATGCGAGAACAAGGGGAGGGGATTGGGGACTTGGAAATATGGACTTGATTTGAACCCTTGGATGAAAATCCTCTTTCCTGGGTTGTGTCCATGACTTGTAATATTACAGTGATGACATTTGCATTTTCCAGCCTAGGATTTGCTGGAGGGGAAGGAAGGGCTGAGTTCAACTGCTTAAGTGAACACATAAACCATTACAACTCCTGAATGATAACTCTAATTAAAGGATAGCCAGCCCTAAGTCCATTTGCCTCACAGCAAGGGTAACAGAATTATACCCCACTGTGACACTTGCCTGGGAGTGAAGAGGAAATTTGTCTTCATCTTCATCTGTATCCTGATTTGAGGTTGAAAGAAGTCATAATTTTCAGAGGGTGATGTCAGCTCCATTCCCACAACAGAGATTAGACAATACCACAAACACAGATTTATGGTTTCACGGGAGAAATCTCCTGTTTTCAAACATTTATCTTTAACAATGGGCTACTGGAGGGGAGAGAAAACTACCAGTTGCACATGAAAGATAAGATATTTTGTTGTTAATAGTGAACAGCACACAGACAAAGAAACTGCTTACTTCTGTTGAACTTAATATCATGCAATACCTCTAATCCTCCAGTTTATATAATACTGGTCATTATATACCAAACTCACATAAAATAAACGACATCCTGGCTCATTGATACAAGAGAATTATCAAAATGTTCATCACAGTTAAAATAAAGTATGAGGGCTGGGGATATAGCTCAGTGGAATAAGCGCTTGCCTAGCAAGCGCAGGGTCCTGAGTTCGATCCCCAGTACCGCCAAAAAAAAATAAATAAATAAAAGAAAAAAAATAAAATAAAATAAAGTATGAAAAGTATTTGTATCTTGTATTTCCAGTAATTTCTGTTTCAAAGAATAAAGAAATCTTTTTAAATCCATACTTAATAGCTGAGGAAATGGAAGCCAAAATATTGTTACTTTACCTTCTTTCTCTGTTTGAAATAACAACAGTAATAAAAATTGCTTTTAACTAAAATGCCACACTGCTAGATTTAGAATTATTGCATTGTAGCACAAGTTTTCAACTTGGTAAAAGCTACAGATTTTCCTATGGCATCATGACACTGAACTTAGCAATTTCAGACTAAATTACTTTAAGAAACCATTATCTCCATTTTGGCATTTAGGGTAATATAGTACATTGTTGTTGTTGTTTAAATCTTAAATTCCATCTTTCTCCACAATGGGATTAAGGGATTTATAAGTAAGCACACAAAACTGTAAGAGGAAGCAAACATATAAGTTCAGCACAGGTGCAGGAGTGGGTGAGACTGGAGTTAGGACACAGTGGTCGGCTGCCACTCTTGTAAAGTTGGCTCCCTTTTTCAGAGATGAATCTTACATTTGGATCCTATCTTTCCAAATCCAAAACAAATGGGAAAATATTACCAATTACAAAACTGGAGTTTCTCTACAGCACTGGGTCTCAAAATGTGACATGAGAATTCACGACAGCCCCACAGGTCCTTCAGAGGGAAGTAAAATGGACCTCATTTCCATAGTAAGGTGAAACTGCTCTTCCCTTTTTACCCTCAGCCCCATCTGAGGGCGTGGTGTCCCTTCCTAGAGGAGAACAGTGTGGCAATGCTGTCGGCTTTCTGCTTCAGCCCCTTGCTGCTTCAGTATGGTGGGTACTGACGGGTAAGGTGCTCACCAGCAGCACGTGCCAAGGGTCACCAATCACTTTTGAGAATATGAAGGAATCTGAGAGCAGCTTTTCAAAAGTATGAACAACTTTGTTTTCACTTTCCCAAAATTAAAACCAAAGCATTTCTTTCGTATACATTTAATTTCAGTTATTCTTCTTGATCATGGACAAAATGAATTATTCCAGAGGTATTTATAATGAAAAGTAGTTCTTACTGGTCTCTAATTTTGAGGTTGTTGGTCAAAGGCCCTCAGGGGGACTAATGAAAGATATGGAGCTTTGTGTCAGCATAATCAACACACAAAATCTTGCAAAGAATTTCTTAATGTTTTCTGAACAGTACAGACTCTGTTCACACTATAGAGTTCTGGGAATTCCTGAATCAGCATTAAAAAAGTAGCAAAGATTTCCTTGTGATTCTTGGGGTTGACTTGTTCAAACTGCTTTAAAACAGCATTAAAATTTAAAGTACCAGGTTAAGTCCAGCAATAAGACAGTGAGAGTCAGTAATGGTTCCTTGTCTTCTCGCCTGGCATCTCTATTTCTCGCCACCACAGTATTAATTAAGGCAAAATATTTCTCTCTTCACAGTGACTCATTTGACAGCAGAAAGAAGTGAGTATCTCTGGTAGGTTGGTGTGTGGGAGTGTTTTAGGTTCCATTTTCTTTACTGGATCCTGAAAATAATAATCTCAATCACATAGTATAAATCGATCTCCTTGGAATATTCAAATGATCTCAAAACAGAATGCAAAAGTTTCATAGATTTTCAAACTCACCTCCATTCAGTTAGATGAGCTTGTGTAGGACATGCAGAGACTCTCATGAGGACTGCAAAGTTCCAACTACAACTGGATTCATAAGATTCATTTACTGACTCTCTGCTCAAATATAGACTTGGGTGCTGTAGGTGCTATTTGAAATAGTGTGGTATTTGACTGAGACCCAACTAATTTATGAAATATAATTAATAAGTGAAAATAGGCATTCCATATACAGATGCTCCTTGACTTACAATGGTATTATGTACAAATAAACCCATCATAAATTGAAATTATACAGTCAAAATTAAAAATATATTTAATACACCTGACCTACTGACTACCTTATCTCAGCAGCATGCAGTTGACTGGAAACTGTGGGTTTCTGACTCTCCTCAGCATAAAGAGGGTGTCATACAAAGAACACCAGCTTGAGAAAAGATTAAAAGTCAAAGTATGATTTCTGCTGACTGCATGTTGCCCTCTTACCTTGTAAAGCGCAAATACCTTAAATTGAATCATGGTTAAAAGGAGGACCATGTGCCTGTTGGAGTTAGTGTAACATAGTCAGGCAAAGTGGTTAAGATAAAGGTCTCCAAATTCAGAAACTTGGATGGGCACAAGCATTTATTTGCTGTATAATTTTAGTGAGGTTTAAATCTAGTTTACTGAATTAGCATAAATACAGTACCCCATGCATAGAATTATGAGAATTAAACTGAGTAGTGTATAGAATGCTGAGGGGAAAAATGTGTCCTTGAACAAGTGCTCAGTAAATGTTATTCCCACAAAAGGCTGTGGAATTCAATGCAGTGAAAAATGCAATATGAATTTGGAGAAGGCAAGGCTCGGGGTCAGGAAGGTTTGAGGGAGAGTTTGTGGGGAGGCAGGTCTTCTGCTGTGGAGCTCCTAAGTGAAGTAGGGAGTTATAAAGTTCTTGATGCACCGTAAATTTAAAATCTTAGGGAAGAGAGAGGATCAGCCACAACATGTATAAGCACAAGTGTCAGAAACATGGAAAGAATACTCAGGTCTCCAGAGATCTACAGAGAAGTGCTAAAACACAGGCGAGTGAAAGGATAAAGAGTGGGTGTGAGTTACTAAAACGATCGGAGTGGGGCTAAGTATATTGCACTACTTGTGGGACCAGACTGTTCCATTCATCCTTCCCAAATTAAATTTCACTTTTCTCAAAGGAATCTTTTGTGGATAATAGCTCCAAAGGGAGGATTTGGCTTTTTTTTTTCCTGAAGAAAACACACCTTATGCGTGTAGAAAATACACATACCAAAAACAAAGTTGCAAAATTCTGTTTTTGTGCTTTTAAAACATTTTCACTCTTTGTTTCTTCACTGAATGAACTAAAAAATATAAGATTATGAAAGGAATGTAGGAAAAGACTCATGAAGCACATGTTAATGGAAACATATTTCTACAGAAATGTTCAAGGATACTCTAATGGCTTTGCAATTCTTTGCTGACTTAATGGTCAGAATGACATATCCTGGCTTTGTTAGTGCACTTTTCCTGATTAAGAACCCCCATTACTCTAATTAAAATAACACCATCTGGTTTTCATACTGCAAAATAACTCTTATACCCCTTAATTCTGGGGCTGAAGTAGCATTCACAGTCTGGATCATACCAAGGTCATGTGGTGTTAGTTCACTTTCTGCTACAATTGATGGATTCACTGGTACATAGGGCTGGGAAGTACTACTTCTGGGGGGAAAAGGTGGATAATCCAGCCCAAAAAAAAAAAATGTGCTAGATTCTGCTGTCAAAACGGGAAGGCATCCAGGTTACAGAAAAATCTTTGGAAAAACTAGGACTGGATGGTCGTCTATGAAGGGAACAGGATGAAAAATTCAGATACAAATCTGTATGTGGAAATTATATCAAGGGATGTGTCAGACCTAAAGACTGAAGGAGGGGTGTGTCTGATGGACTTGATGGGTTCAAGGAACAGAAAAGGAGGCTGGCTGGCCAGAGAGGAGCAAGAGAGAGCAAAAGAAATAGAAAAGGAAGTCAAGAAGATGGGTCAGCTCATGCAGGCCTTAGAGGCTCTCCTAAGAGTAACAGGGAACTGGATCATTTGCATTGCAAGCAGCGGTGTGACTTTTTAGTGTTCAGAAAGAAAAAAACTTCCAATGAATTGTTGAATAGAAGTCAATGGATACTTAGAAAGAGCACAAATTCAGCCTCAGAATTTTCACACAGTTGAGGGTGTTTTGTTTTGTACTGCACTGTTTTGGTTTACTTTTATGTGATAAACATTCAGTTTTCTAAATGTTGGCAAAGAATTCACATTTTCCTGAAATTTGCACACAAGCTACCACTCTGTAGACAAAACTAAACATGTCTGGAAGGCAAAAGCCTTGGTTTTGTAACCTCACATCCTTCTGACATTGCATCTTGACTTTCATGGATTGCAAAGAACAGTGAGATGGAAAGCAGAATAAGACAGGTATTGCTACTAGAAGGAGGATCTCAAGAAAGTTGCTTCCAGGTTATTCTCCCAAAGAAAGAATTGAGCAGGATACTCAGAAGGAGTCACAAGCTTGACATTTATTAAATCTAAAAGTGTACTCCACAGGGTAGGAACAACTCAGTGAGAAGGGCCCACAGCTCTATAGGGACAGCCAGTGGGTTTCCCGAGGACCTGGATTATGGGAAGATTCACAGTTCAGGACTGACACAGCGTCGTAGTCCAGTAGGTGCCCAGCCCAGCCCACGTGTCAGGAGTGTTTCTGACCAGATACGGATTTCAGGGAAGGTGTCGTTGCGTCCAAGCCCATAGTTGAAGGGAAACAAAGCCACAATGCAAATGAGGTTGGAAATAGGCCCGGGCTTTCAGAGAAGAGGATGACCTTTATCTGCTGATCTGATATAGCTGCCCTTGCTCTATTTGGCCTCTCAGTTCTTACCAACGGTTTCCTATTGCTTACCTGTCTTTGCTGTACCTCTCACCTTAATAGCATTTGAGTTTTGGCAGGAAACAGGTGACAGACAGGGACAGGGTGATTGAAGAGAGATTAGTCAAGGCACTCTTGTTTTTACAGTGATGTCAGCAGGGTTAGGAAAGGCCTCCAAGTATGTGGAATCACCAGAGGCCAGGCCAGGTACCAGTTACAATTGCTGCATCTGACAGAGCCGTTACTGAAACCCAGAGAGCCTGGGAAAAATGATCCATCCCACTCCGCAGCCTGGAGCGGAGGACAACCGCCTCTTCAGATCCAGGATTTTTAAGACAATGACATGTGAACTGACAACCCTTTCCCCCCTGTAGAGGCCCACCATAATGGAAGGCCAGCCCCAGCAGAGCGGGTTGTGGCATCACCGCCCCCAAAGCTGATGAGCTCTCTAGAGTTCCCTAATCCTCAGGCCAATGACTGGAACCAGTCTTGAGCCTGTTGAGAACTGGATCACATGGCAGGAGGTGAGAAAATTATTTTACTAGTAATGGCAAATTGACATTTGTCAGTCACCTGGGGCAGGACGGGGTGGGTCTGTGACCTCCTTGAGTGCTTTGCTTTCCTCGCCTTCCCTCCTTGACTCCTCCGTGTCCCCTCTGTGCAGCTGTGCTGAGCTCCCTTGTGACCTCAGGCACAATATCATGTTTGCTGGACAAGTCCTTGTTGTGTAGCCTCTGGGCTGTGCTTTTCTCGAGTGTGGCACTAAGGGGTCTGTTCATGCCCTGAGCCACAGTGGCCACCAAAACTGACTCTCCATTTGCATTGAAGCTCAGTGAAGCCACTTGAGGACTCTTCTTTGTCTTCTTCTAAAACTCTCCTGTGTGAGGAAATCTCCGTGCACAGGAAGTTATAATGAGAACCATGACTATCTCCATCACAGATTATTGCCAGTGGGGAGTTCCCGGTATATCTGTGTCCTGGAATTTCTTCTTGTGTGAGTTCCCTTGCCTCCTCCTATTTCTTCCATGTTCTCAAGAACACGGGCCTTACTTGTCCATTACACGATGCTCCGCTGGGCCTCGGACATCTTGACTTCTGCTGCTCACTGAGAAGCTCCACCAAGAGGTCTGTTCTGGAAATGAGCTTAGGGCAGGTCTGTGGCACATGGATCACAGCAGAGCATTTCCCAAATGTGAATAACATGATGAATGTGTCTTCTTATGAGAGGATGAGGGGCTGGAGCTCTAGTTTAACCGTGTGTTAAACTGATTGCCTGGGAGCGACAGCAACAAGGCAGAGAAGTCTTTGGGGGCGAGGCAGTGCTCATATTGGGGAACCCCCTATATCTCACTGGTCTGGTTATCAGTTGACATTAGGTTGATGCAGTCACAGCAGAGTGCAGCAGAAATAGGAGTTTCTACCTGAGGCAAAAACATTTCTTTTGAAAGCATCTTGTGCAGTTTGGCCTTCTACGGGGCTCTTCTGCAGACAGTTTGGAAGGTGTAGGACATGTGGGGGAAGGTCTCCTGAAGATGAGAGGAGTCCTGTGAAGGGGACCTGGTGAGGCTCCTCCACGGACCCTTTGTGGGCCTTAATGAACTTCACGCATTTTTCTTTGGGAGCGGCTTGCTCAAGTCCTGTGCGCTGCGGGATTGTGTGTTTTATGAAAGCAATGACGTTTTCAGGAATATAAGACAGGTTTAGCAGCTTTCGTGCTTTTAGCTCCAGCACGAGCCTGTTTTAGCATCCACATGCTATAGGTGAAGTCTTTTGTTGTGTTTCTAGCCCCCATTGAGGCTCTGGTAGAGGTGTAAACAAGACAATTGCCCAGTGAAGAACCTTTCAGGCAGGAAAAGGTGGCTGCCTCTGTCTGTGTGAAAGGAAGTTCCAGCCCAGTTCTTGGGCCTCAGCACCCCCAGTGCTGCCAAACTTCCCCTGCTGGGTCTCCTGAGGCTTCTTTGTAGGGCAGGATTCTTCCCAGTGGCTGGTATCCTGCTCCTCTCCCTGACCTCCTGTTCCCGTGTTTCCCTGAGGAGCCTTTCAGGTGCCCTTCAGCCCCTTGAGGATCCCCTTCACTCTCCTCAGCCTTTACCTTCTGCCCTGGTTCTCTGTCATCCTGTTTTCCTGTGCTCAAGCCCTTGCCAATTGTTTGGAAAGATTTGGACTTTAAATTGGGGACCTAAAATACTAGACTGCATAAGCATTGGTAGTTTTCTTTTTCTTCTTTGCTTCTTTGATGTTTTTCCTGAATCTCTGCATTTAACAAATTTTACAGAAATTCCATTTATTTTAAGATAAATTGTTCGACTTCTTTGTACCATTTTCTAATAACCAGTGAATTATCTCTGCTACATTTGCAAAACACAATTGAATGCATGGTGTCTTGGTTGCTTTTCTTTCACTGCTGAGACAAAATTCTTGATGTTCAGAATTAAGGAAGGAGAGGCTTCTTTAGCTCACAGTTTGTGGAGGTTTCAGTAGGTACTTGGCTTGCTACAAGGCATAGTGAAACATGGCAAGGGCAACAGTTCATGGTGGTAGAGAACAGCAAAAACTGAAAGAGTGTTATGATTAATACATTATGTCAACTTGGGGACTCTAAAGGTTTGGCTGAGTGACTCAGCAGGAAGCCAGGGTGCTTACTTTGTATATATCCTGAGCCTGTGGAAGAGGAGGGCATGGAATTTATGTGAGTGCTACTCGCCCTCTGGGTGGGGGTAGCCTGTTTACAATGTAAGGGAAGGAAAGGTTTTTTGCTGCCATTTCTCCCTTTTGCTGATTGTTTTTCCTGTGCTCTGCTGCCATGAACGTTTGCCCTCTGCCATGTGCCACTCTGCCTCTGAGCCAGCCAAATATGGACTGAAATCTCCACAAACTGTAAGCTAAATAAACCTCTCCTTCCTTCATTTTGGGTATTGGGTATTTGTCTTAGCAACAAAAGTAACCCAGATAGAATTTGGTACCAGTGGAGTGGGGTCGTTGCTCTTACTATACCTGACCATGTGGTTCAAGAGTCTTCGGAAATGGCTTGTGGGAAGAATTTGGAAAGGTTTGGAGATGTCACTTGAAAGAGTAGAGATGGAACACCTTCAGCTGTTTTGTATGAGAGATTCTGGTCAGAGCTCAGAAGACCAGAAGGCCGATAGAAATCCTGCTGGTAAAGACCAGGTTGGGGAGGTTTCTGTTGAGTAGGACTGTATTGGTTGGTGGACTGCAGATGATGTACATTATGGCTTGGCGGAAAGTTTGTCTGCATTTTGCTCATGTCCAGAGACTTTGCCTAAGACTGAGATTAAGGGGGCAGTGAACTGATTAATCTGGCAAAATAAATTTCAAGGCAGTCAAATGTTGGGAAAGTGGCGTGGCTTTTGTTGGGGGCTTTTAGCCAGATTTATATTGAGAATCAAGAGCAAAAAGCCCAGCAGGATGATTTAAAATGTTGTGAGTTTGGTCAGAAAGGAAGCTCTAATAAAGCTGTAGACTGCAAAGATAGGGCTGAGAAGGAACAAGAGAATGGAAAAGATGGCACGAGGGTATCACAAGAGGCATCAAGTCTCCACCCACTGCAGCCTCAAAATTGCAAAGGTGAGGGACCTTGCCTTGAGAAGAAAGCCAAAGAGTGCCATGTTCCAGAATGGCGGCAGTGGTTCCACCAGGTTCCAGAATGGAGGCAGCATAGAGAATTTGTTCCTCAGAATTGGGTTCAGTGTGCCCAGCGATCCTGGCACTCAACCCCTATGACTGAGAGAGGAAAGTCTGGCTACTGCTCCAGGTGGCAGCAGACCTTGGCATCATCCACGTGGCCCTGGCTTTAGGTACATGGAGAATGCAAGAGTTCTGAGGTTAAAGAGGCTTCTACCCAGATTTCAGAAGGCCTGGGAGGCCAGGCAGTGTGCCCCTGAGAGGGCAATATGTGAGTGTGAAGCAAAAGGCACACTGGAGACCTCAGAAGTATAGAAAAGCCTGGACCATGGATCATCTAAGGAAGGCTGCAAGGAGGGAGCAAAGTGACCCTAAGATAGAAGTCATGGAGGCTGTAACCTCCAGAAGTGCCCTAGGGGTAGACTCCTGCAACCGCTTTGGAGCTCACAATGTACCACACGTTGCTTCAGATGCTGGATGTGGAATTACAGGACATAATGTTAGCCCTGCTCGATTTTGGACTTGCTTTGGTCCCAAAGCTCTGTATTCCCCTGTTGGTATCTTTTAGAATGGTAAAGTTTATTTTGTGTCATTGAATGTTGGAAGTGTTTAACTTTCCATTTGTACAGGGGCTTGTAACTAAAGAGTTTGCCTTAGATCCAGGAGGAGACTTGGGACTTGGACTTTTCAGCAATGCTGAAACTGTGGAGTTTGGCAACTGTTGCATATGGACTAAATGCCCTTTGCATAAAGGGACGTGCATGAGTCTTTAAGGGGCTAAATGTTATAGTTCTAATGTGATAGCATGTCTTTGTATCTGGAAACTGGTTTGACGAAATGTGTCTAGTTGTCAAGTTGACCAGGGGTGGGTTGTTACGGTTAATACCTTGTGTCAATTTGGGGACTGTGAAGGTTTGACTGAGTGACTCAGCGGGAAGCCAGGGTGCTTACTTTGTATACATCCTGAGCCTGTGGAAGAGGAGGGCATGGAATTTATGTGAGTGCTACCCACCCTCTGGGAGGGGGTAGCCTGTTTATAATGTAAGGGAAGGAAAGGTTTCTTGCTGCCATTCCTCCCTTCTGCTGATTGCTTTTGCTGTGCTCTGCTACCATAACATTTGCCCTCTGCCATGTGCCATTCTGCCTCTGAGCCATCCAAGTATGGACTGAAATCTCCATAAACTGTAAGCTAAATAAACCTTTCCTTCCTTCATTTTGGGCATTGGGTATTTTGTCTCAGCAACAAAAGAAAAGTATCCAAGACAAAGAGCAAAAAGGGAGGAGCAGCAGCGGGAATAGCAAGCCTCTTCCCTAATCCCTTATACTATAGGCACACTCCCTGACCCAGGGGAGGTGTAGCTGTCGCACCCATAATTCCAGCATTGGATCATGGATCAATCATAAACTCTAGAAGCCTGCCCCATGACTGCATGAGGCTTTGGGGCAACACCCTGACACAAAACAACACATGGAGATCATGTTGATTGTGCATCTCACAGATTTCCCTCTGAGAAGTACAGCAGTGTGTAACTGAGTGCATTAGTCACACCACTTCCATCATTAAAGCAGAGCTGCACACTCATTAAGTCCAACCAGTTGGTGCCTCTTGACTCTGATGAAGATTTTTTCATGCTAAACGCTCAGTTTGGTGCTTGTGTTCTTTGAAGCATGTAATATCTTCAAATACCTTTGTGAACACTCCTGTGTTCCCTACGTGGTTCTTCAAGACACTGTGGCACTGGTTGCACAAGCACCCATATTTTGCAACTTGACTGCCTTGGAGACAACTTCACTGTCATTTTAAACTGGCACGTAACTTGGGAAGATCAGTTGTCTTATTTAAGAGTCATTGTGAGGATTTTCTCAAGTACTGTGGGTAGCACACTTGTTGTTCCTAGATGAATATTTTAATCTTGAAAGCTATGACTCTTTAATTGGCTACCTTTTTGTAGGATAAGTCTAAGTACTAGAGAGATAACAGGCCTTCAGATGAATCTTTACATAATTCAGTCAGGTAATTTTTCACTGCAACACAATTTCTCACCCCACTGGTGTCTTGTCCAAATACTTTTATCAAGGTAAGAATTTTGTTTTCCTTAGAAACTGAAGACAGTGAAGGCGGTTGTGTAGGTGCTGGGATGCAGGATAGGCCCACAAAGGAGCTTCTGTGTTGGGCTGAGACCAATACACAGCAAGCTCTCGTCTTGGCAGATACAGAGCTCACATGCCTGTCACGGCATTCTGTTCCTTTTACATAGCTCAAGCCTTGTATGGATTTGCAGAATTCTTAGTTATCATAAGTTCTGTGTTCAATGATTGAAAAATTACTTTAGTTAGGTTTGGATTCTGGGATTCAGCCTGCTTTGGGTGTGGCAGCATCACCTTAGGATGCTTTGGAAGAAGAATTTCAGCCTTGTTTAGAACTATGGAAAGTTCAACCTCTGTGGTCATTGCAGTTGTGGTGAGCTGTAGTCTTAAACGTCAATCTGTGACAGGCAACTTTGGATGCTGAGAAGACTTCTGACCTGGAGTTAGAACGCTCATGTCATGAGGTCCTGGAGTTTGAGTGACAGTCTCCTTACATAGTTGTGGAGGCTGGATAAGATCTCCCACATAGTTAGTCAAGGTCTAGCTACTGCAGTAGATTATGGAGTTTTGGTAAGCTCTGGGTTCAAAGGTCAAACTGTCGCCAAGTCAGGTTCGAATGCTGAGCCTGAACCTGGTCTAGATGTGGCAGCATCCCTTCAGGATGCTTGGGAACAGCAGCTGTAAAATCCTTCAGGGACTGTTATGGTTGATACATTGTGTCAACTTGGGGAGTCCAGAGGTTTGGCTGAGTGATTCAGCAGGAAGCCAGGGTGCTTACTTTATATACATCCTGAGCCTATGGAAGTGGAGGGCATGGAGGTTATGTGAGAGGTACATGCCCCCTGGGTGGGAGTAGGCTGTTTACAATGTAAGGGAAGGAAGGAGGCTGCTTGCAGCCATTCTCCCCTTTTGCTCTGGTTGTTTTTGCTGTGTGCTGCTGCCATAAACAGTTTGCCCTCCGCCATGTGCCACTCTTTCTCAGAACCAGCCAAGAATGGACTAAAACCTCCACAAACTGTAAGCTAAATAAACCTTTCCTTCCTTCATTTTTGGCATTTGGTATTTTGTCTCAGCAACAAGAGAAAAGTAACCAAGACAGGGACATAGAAAGTTCAACCTCTGTAGTCGTTGTGCAGTGGTAATGACTTCCAGGTCCAAAAGATGAAACATGATGCTGGGAAACACTGACTGCTGAGCTGGATCCTGAGCTGATGTCGTCTCATAATGGGCTGGAGCTTGAGTGATAGTCTCATTGGGTAGTTCCTGAGGAAACTGAGATACCTGGGTTGGATAAAGGAGATTTTGGAGAAGAAGCTGGCTGCAGCACTGGAGATGCTTTCCCTTCTCGGCCTCAGGAGGTTTTGTAGGCTAAGACAAGGTGATATGATGAGCTGGAGAAGGTTCTATATCCGAAAGTGGCACAGGTTCCTGGAAACTGCAAATGGTGCTGCATTTTCAGGTGGCTCTGAAGCCTGAGCTGAAAATGTCATGCTGCAAATTTACAACTAGCAGTAGCACTCATGGAGGATCCTGAAACCCGAGTTGAGAGCTGCTGTTGGATTGGTAAAAGTGCAACACTGGAAGGGGAGTCTTGGGACAGAGCTGAGCTCTCCTGCTGGCATGGAGGACATTCCCCAAGAAGCTCTACAGGCTAACTTGTGACCTTTCAACTAGAGAATACTCAATCTTTACAACACGGTTTGGTTACTGCTGAGCTGGAATCTCTTGCTTTTCTGTGAATGGTTCAAACAGCTCAGGGGACACAGGACTGAGCTGGGGCCTCCAGTTTCACTGAAATTTCTTTTTCAACTTTGTCAGTCACCTCTGGAGACTTAATGGTGTCACTGTCCAATGCTGGAGGCTCAATTTGATCATTGCCTAAAGGAGACATTCTTACCTATTGATGTTCCTGATATTGTGCTATAACTTAATTAGGAGTCTCTGGAGGCTGAGCTATAACCTCTTTTTTTTTTTTTTTTTTTTTTTGTGGTACTGGGGATTGAACTCAGGACCCTGCGCTTCCTAGGCAGGCACTTATTCCACAGAGATATATCCCCAGCCCAGAGCTATAACCTCTTGAGTGGTCAAAGATGGTTCAATCTCCTCATGTCTTGAAGTTGAGCTGCAGAAATTCAGCTGCAGCCTCCTGTTGGATCAAAGAGGTTCCACCTCCTCAGTGATTTGCAGATGCTCAGCTATGGCTTCCTGCTGGGTAAAGAGGATTTATCCTCCTTAGAAATCTGTCAATTCCCAACCATGGTGTCCTGCTGGATGGGAGAGGACTGCTCATCCTTAATAGATGCTGAAGATTGAATTGGAGGCTGCTGTTAAAATTATAAAGTTTCAACTTCTTCAAAGGGCTTCAGAGACAAGGCTGGGCCCTCTGGTTGGGTCACAAAAGGTTCCACATCATTCACTGGAACTGAAGCTTGAGATGTAGCCTCATGGTAAACTGGGGACAGCCTACCACTCCCATGGATTCCAGTGTTATGGTAAGCTGCAGAGGTAGAAGTTGGACAGTCACACTGGTTCCGCTGTGCATACTTACTTAGCTTGATGTGGAACTGAAATTTTAATTTCATGACTGTTTACCTCTGGAGACTGAGGTCTAGCTAGGTTGAAGAAGACTCTATCTCCTCAGCATATTCTGCAAGCTGATCTGGGGCTTCCAGCTGGCTTCCAGAAGATTCATGCTCCCCAGAAGACTCAAGTCAGAACTGGACACTCCTGCTCACTGAAAAGAAATTCATTCCCCACAGGAATCCCTGGAGGCTGAGATGGAATCTCCTACTGAGTTGGAGAAGTTTCCAGATAAATAAGATGCCTATACCTGCTGGCTGGGAGAAAATTTAACCTCTACAGGAGGGGCTAGAATTTGAACTGGCACTTCTTGTGGAGGCGAAGCTTCCACTGCTCAGGACTCTTGGGGAGTTGGGCTGGGACCTGCTTCTGGCTTGGAGTACATTCCTCCTCCTTGCCTTCTCCGCATTTAGGGTCACTTCCACGTCCATAGATTTAACTGTGATATAGGGCAGGAGTAGATGATGAGCTCCTCTCTTGCTTGCAGATGGAGCCTTTACCTTCTGATGCACCAATGTTTGCTCTACACACTCCTCAGTGGCAAGTTAGTGCTGAGCCTGGGCCTCCTGCTACATTAGAGAACATTCAGCTTCTTCAGGGCACTGTAAGAGTTGACCTGTGGCTTCTTGCTGAGGTAGAGAAGGTTCGATCTCTGGAGTCTCTGGATTTTTAGTTTGGGCCTCTAGCTGGAATTGAGAAAGTGATTTTTTTAGGGGCTTCTGGAGGTAAGGCCAACACCTGGGAGGGAGCAAAGGATGCCAACTCATCAAAGCCTCTGGATATGCCAGGGGAATAATGGAGTGGGGTGATCCTGGTGGGAAATCAGGCAAAGACCAGGGTTGAGCTTCCCCTGGGGCCTCAGTAGTCAGCAGGACCTGGTACCTGTTCCACGCCAGAGTGGCGGTTCCATGACCAGTAGCCACAACTGCTGTCAGGGGAGGAGTCTGGGAGCAGACAGGAGCAGCAGGAAGATGACAAGAGGTGACTGGGACAATTTAGACGTGACCACCCAGGCCAGTGCAGTACAGGGGCTCTGGCCTGGGACATTTCTGCCAACTACTTTCCCAGGCACCTTGGCAACTGCGCATGCTCTGCCTTGCCCTTTATTTAGGACACCATGGTAAGGAAACTTAATGCTGGAACCACAGAAGAGAGCAACTGCCATCCTGCATCACTGCACCTGGGTCTGACACTCACCCAGTTCTGCACTCTCGCAGTGCCGCTACACTGCTCTACCTCAAGTATTTCTGAGCCTGCACAGCTGAGGTTCCAACGTCAGGTATCTTGAGTTTACTGACCAGCCAGGTTGCTTGCCTCACTGTGAGAGCACCCCCTCTTATGAGATCAGTGGGGTGTTAGGTTCTCACAGATGTGAGAACCCTGCTTTACAGAGCACAGATGAGGCACCCAGGTTATACACTCCTTATGAGACTCTAATCCCAAACCATCCTCTCTCCTTTCCTTGGAAGAATGGTCTTCCATAACACCTGTCTTTAGTACCAAAAGGTTGGGGACTGCTGCTCTAGGACACCCCACACAAAGAAACCAGAAAAGCAGTGATGATTTTAAATACAGCATTTGGGCCACTAGGAAAGCACCCAAATGTGAAATCAAACCCTACTGGTCATCCTAGAGGCAAAACTGCCCCTCTATTTCCTCCAACCCAGTGACCTTGGCAAGGAATTCATTCAGTCTGCATTTGAGTTTCCCTAAGCTGATGGGATAGTCTTCAAATGTGTGCAGTCAAAAAATGTGTACATTTTCAACAGTTTAATAATTAGGTGTATTATCTAAATGAAGATGGTATGGTGATAAAGTGTATAGAACAAAGTTTTAGATTAGTGAAATTGTAAAATAACTTTTTAAAAATAATATTCTTGAAGGAGTGCTGATTCCTTTTCTTTTTGGAACTCTGTTCTCACAGCAGCCTGTGAGTTGGGACGGAGTGGAGATTCAATTGCTAGTTCGATGTTTTAGTCAGATCAAGGCTAATTCCAGCCACATGCTCCTCAAGTCCTGTTGGAAAAATCCCACTCCTGCTTTTCATTCACTTGCTGAAAATGTGAGCTTTTGAGCTACATTTCAATTGCCTACATATCAGATGATTAAACCTATGGAAGGCTCCATGCCCATAAACTGTTCTTGTTAAGATTGTCCAAAATACTGACTGATAGTTGCATTTGTCCCCTAGAAAGAAGCAAGGAGGAATATTGGCTGGAAGAGAAATAGGATATGTAGCCATAATTTCAGCATGAACTGTTACACTTTTGAAAAAGTTAGAGAGTGTGTTAGAAAGTAATCAGCAAAGTTTGAAGTGAAAAAATGATTGTCAGAGATAGGCTTTAACTCAGGGTGTGAACTCCATGACAGTAGACAAACCACAGAATACCCCAACCCATGAAGTAACCATTTTTCATGGGATCAGCATAAACCAATTAAGAGTGAAAGCCTTGCCCCCAAGCCATCAGGGTCTCACTCCTGACTCCAGCCCCCTTACCTGTGGTGGTTGCTGTGAAGAATAAAATGAGAAGATGTAGAGGTACAACTACGCTAGCACCTGGCCTATAGTGAACCCTCAAAAGAGAGAAGAGTTACAAGCTTTCTCTATGAAATAAAGTATAGAAACATACTTGGTAGCATTTAGAAGCAATATAAAACATGTACAATATACAAGATTATAACATTGCTCTTATGCCTGTTGTCTATAGAAGAGTCTTTTAAATAATTCTTTTATCTAATTGATGATGAAATAAGAGATTCTCCGTAAGACGACCTGCAGCATCAGAGAACGCTAGACTAGTGCAAGTTTGTTTGGAGAGTTCATAAGGCACTAGGTTTTCTGTGAAGCCCTATGCCAGTGCCCAGTTTGGACCCAGCCACTCTTTCTGAGTGGTTCCTTTTACTTCAAGGCTACCCAACATGTACTGTTTGTTTAATTCTTGTTTCTACAGTACTGGGGACTGAACCCAGGGTCTTCACACAGAGCTACATCCATGACCCTTTAAAAATTTTGTTTTGAGACTATGTCTCCATAAAATGCTAAGATACCTGAGCTAGGCTGAAACTTGTGGTCCTCCTGCCTCAGCCTCCCAGAGTGCTTGAATTATAGTTGTATGCCACCAGGCTCCAAAACGTATTTTTCTAAGAGGAAAGTCCCCATCTCTGGCATGTTATCCATTTCAGCCCATGCTACTCCAAACACCAAGATTTTTCTTAGTGTTGTCTTCTCCCTACAAACAAGATATCTATTCTATTTTATAACTTATGAAAGATGTTTTGAGCAATGTCATGTTTGTTAAAGAAATAAATCCTAACTTCTAGAAGTAATCTCACCCCTCCTTTATTTTAAGAAACATTTTGTACAGCATCCTCATAGTTCTCTGCAGGTAACACTGACTTCTCAGTCTCGGACCCATACTGCCCTGGGGAGCTTGCTCCCCATAGAGAGCTAAGTGTCCCTTGAAACATGTAAAAAGGAGTTTCTCTGTGTTTCCCTCTCAGGTGTTGTAAAAGGCGGCACCACTGTATTTGGCTCTTGGAAAGCTGTAAGACACAGATGTGTGTTAAACAGCTTGTGTGCACTACAAGATCCCCATTGACATTACCTGGTCTTACTATTATCTGAATGAGCACTAAGTGTGGTATACAGCTGGGCATGGGCGCAATGACTTTTGGAACAGAGGAGAAAGCACAGTTGGAGGGAATGGTAGACAGGCAGAAAAAGGAATGGAAGACAAAAATTATCTCAGTTTCAAGATCTGTCTGAAAAGCTTAAGTAGGACTTAGAATATCCTCCATGTGTGAGCTGATCTGATGTTCTCCATCTGTTACAAGGCCCTGGAGGCTGGCCGGCCATTAAACACAAACACGGAACGATGACTGGTGTAGCAGGTGCAGTGAAGTGGGAAGGTGTGGAGCAAATAAAATAAGCCCATGGCATCTATGAGAAACACTGACCCTCAAGAAATTTTAAAAGGTTGTGCACTGCGGTATTCATGACATATGTGTGAGAGGTATGATGGCAAGTGTATTTCTCATGAAAGTACTTCAATTACTTGCATATTGTTATTCCTTTAGCATTCCCAGGCCCTACACTGTGCAGTTACTTAATACTCAAAGAGAACTATGCCTTGCTTTGACAAATTGGCCTTTAATGCAATCCATTGGCCCAGTGTCAATGGGAGTGTTGCCTGAGCTACACCCTTTGCTAAAGTAATTTTCTAAACCTACCGCTGTGAGTCAACCATTCTCTTCCCGTAACTTTTCCTTGACACCCCTTGACATCTGTATCACATTGAAGCTTCTTATTAGCACCTTTAGGATTTCCAGCATTCTGCTTGAGGCATCTCTTACTTACTCCCTTGCTTGCAACTCTGCTCTCACTCTGCGCTATGCTGGTTGTCTTTGCCATACGATCCTTTCACCTCCTCGTCCCTCCATTTCCCACAGCCACTTCCCTTTGTGCATGCAGCACTCTCTTATGGGCCATGCAATCCTTCCTTTGTAGAATGCTTTCCTAAAATTTCTAAATGGCTGGTGAGAGATTGCAAAGGGAAATGTTCTAAATAGCTATGGGTATTCTACTGAGAATAATTCCTTCTTTACATGCTAAAGACAAAGGTGCTGTACAGAAAAAGGGGTTGTTTTAGCTTTTCTTATCAGGAATTTATCTTCCTGTGTTTCTGATCGTCATGTCAGACTGAGGCTCCTTACTCTTTTCACAACCTTCATCCACTCCAGCAGCAAATCCAGTGGGTTCTTCCTGGAATGTGCTCTAAATTCAACCACTTCACATGACCTTGGCCTTCCTCCAAGACACCTGCAGTCCCTGCCTGGATGCCCTACTGTCTGCTCTGGACAGATCCTTAGAAAATATGTCAGCTGTGCTACTCTGCCCAAAAGCCTCTTCCAACTACACATCTCTTTCCAAATAAAACTCAGGAAGGCCAGTAATGCTGTGCACAGTGTGACCCACTTCTCCCCAGCCCTGTCTCCTGTCTTTCTCCCCCAGCCATCCTATCCCAAGCCTCTCCTATCTTCCAACTTCTTACCACCGTTTACCTTTGGTCAAAATATATACACACAAACTCCCCAAGAATGTAGAACTAGGGAAGATGGTGATGGATGTGCTCATGAAAATGATCGAGTATGTTACATGCATGTAGGAATTTGCCAAAATGAACTCTATTAATCTATATAACTAGTATGTGCTAATTTAAGAGACATAAAAAAATGGAATAAAATCTTTTTCTTCTCTGGCTTGTCACTTTGTCCAGATCTTTTCATTACTAACTTTTCAATTGACTCAGATTTCAGCTCAGTTTTTACCTTATCTAGGGGACCTTCCCTGGCCAGTGAATCTAAAGTGACACTGATCCTCTCCTCTGCTCCTGACCCTGCCTCAATTTTCCTCACAGTTCACTCCTGTTTCCTATAGTGTTGACATATTTGCTGTTCAGTTTTCTACCTCCTACCTCTTGTACTAAAAATATAACTGAACTGTAAAGATGAGAGTGTGGACTTCTTTGGTTTTACTCTCTGCATCTACCTACTATGCCTACAAAGTTGCCTAGCGCACAACAGGTGTTCATGGAGTATGTGATAAAAGGAATGTCAGTTAAGAGTTGTGTTAAGCAGTTTTGCATTACCACAACAAGGAATGAACATTATAAAGATAAAAGGTTTATTTAGCTTGCAATTTGGGAGCTTCAAGGCTGCAGCACCTGCCCTGGCTCAATCCTGGTAAAGACCTCCCTGCAGACAGTGGATGGAAATGCGTGTGACAGCAAGGAGCCACATGCTGAGCCAGGGAGCAGAAAGGATGAGAAGATCCCACAGTCCTTCTGATAGACGATCCCCATGACCTAAAGACCACCCACCACGTCAAGCTCCCAACACATGAAGTAGGTGTACAGGACACAGACTACTGAAACTACAGCAGAAGCATCCTTCGGATTTTCAGGAGAGTATACTTTGCTAATGATAACCATTTTCAAAATATCATTAGCAAGTTCAGCTCATGAATCTGCTTCTGCAATTAAAGTCAATGTAAGGATGAGGAGGCAAATGATTCCACAGCATGACCATACTGTGACTTGCCCTAAAAAAGGTCAGCCTGTGACACATTACAGAGCCCATGTCATTGGACAGTGTCAAAGAGCACTACTTGTGCTTTGAGTATGGTAAGTGCATAAGAAGCCATAGCGATACTAATGCAATAGGAAAATTTCTGGATTTTAGCAGTTTAATATCTCAAATACTACTCCCTCTATAGAAGACAAAGTACACAGACCCTCTTTACACTCTACTGCTTGACAAAAGCATTGTCATGTCTAGCTTCTAGATGGTACATTTTCCTCAAGTGAGTTTACGTTCATAGAGCATGGGTTCCAGAGTCTGGTTTAGACTGACCGGCGCTTTTACAAAGTAAAAACCAAGATGTTTCTCCATCTGTCTTCCTTCACTCTGATTTCATTCATCTCACTTATGGCTTTGGGCAACACTAAGCATTTCATGTGCTCCTAGTATTTTGCCCATGAATAAATAGTTGCTCCAAGATCTAATGGTTGACCCATGTAACTGTGATAATATAAAACTACACTTTACCTAGGAAATACAGGTTTTCTCAATTTGAGGGAATAGATAACAAGGAAAACACTAAGTGACTGGTTTAAAGGACAGGGGAATTATTCAGCAGTGTTCAAGGTATCTTTACCTCTTCCCTGCAGCTATGGCACTCTTCTGGCCTCATTAAGCTGCCATGGACACACTAAATCCACTCCACTGTGTCACAGAATCTTTTTTCCTATCTTTCCAGCCCTTAACATCTCTAACACAACATACACTTTCACAGCTATCCGTGGTGTCATAATTGGTGAGTAGTGCTGTCAAGCACTATGATCTCTAAATTCAGAAGGGAGAAAGAAGACCTGCTTCTCAGGAAGTAGCTTTGAGTTTACCAGATCCTTAACTCAGTCTATATTCATCCAGAGGTAAAGACATCTTATTGCTTCTTCGTACCCTGTGGAAATGAGATAGCACCTTATGTACACTGGCATCTCAGAGCTGGAAAACTTCAGCCTTGAAGGAAGATCATGGGACTCTGTCACCTGTTTTCAAGTGTTCTGAAGAAGCTTAAGATGAGCTCTTGTTCCAAGAAGCTCCAGAAAGCAAAAGAAGGATAAATTAGTGGAAATCACAAATTGGAATATTTTTATTTCATTAGAAAGTAACTTTCCAATGATCACAGCTGTCTTTCCCTGATATGAACTGCCTCACTAATAGTAAACCACTCTGGGTCATCTCACCGTGAGAGGTCATTCGAAGGATTCATACTCAGGCCACAAAATCAAGCCAAATCCTGTTGAATTTGGAGAATTCATGACCCAATGAGCAGTTTATCCCATAAGGACAACACAAGAAAATTTGAATTCAATTTTGGGGAGAAGAAAAATTTAATATATTTTATCTTATTATACATTTCCCCTAAATTACAAAGTCAACAGCTGCAAATATATTCTGCTACAAAGCTTTCTGTTAAGAAATATCTCTATAAGAAAATACATCTCATAACATTTCCTCTAAATAAATTACTTCAAATAATAATTTTTGAAAGGGTAAACATAAGGGAAATAGTACAGGACTTAGATGTAGTGGCTATATAAGAAATGGTTGGCGGAAATGTTCTGTTTCATGTCACCACGCTTGTGCAACCTCTTGGCACCAACTTGAGCTCTTGGATCATGTAGCATATACTTTTGTGTTTTTGCAGACATGTGTGGAAAACATAAATCTTCACCATCCTAGTAAATGTTTATGGGAAGCTAAAATTCTCCATCCAGGCTCTGATTCATTTTCTATTGGAGAACTTGAATTTGAGGTTACAGGTGGGGTAACTATAACAAAATTCAAGAGTGACTTTCTGCCCATAAAAGTTTAAAGTTAAAACTATAAAATAAACTTTTTGTTCTCATATACTCTAAGCGTAAGCTTTAGAACTGAGTTAAATAAAGAAAGCATAAAATGTTTTCAAAAGAATTTAGAGACTGGTTTCTATGGATTATTGATATTTGGGTTCTACAAGTTATTATGCTTTTTTAACCTCAGTGGCTGCAGAAAGCAAAACCTATACCTTTGGCAACGAAGTAACTATAGCAGAGAGAGCTCAATGCAGACACCTTGTGTGGTACTAGGGGTCAGTTAAAAGCTTGAGGAGGACAGTGAATCTCCCATGCTACCTACATGAGGGCCCACTTCTTGAGACCACCTCATATTAAGAGTATTTTAGGATCTCAAGAATATAAAATAAATATTTTGAGAGTAGGAAAGGAAAGTGACCTTGTATTGAACTCATCTGCATGTAAATATTATGGTAGCAAATCCCACCAAGAACTTCCCTTAGGTTGTACAGCTTCTGGTTTCAAAGATGAAAAGTCAGTGTGTGTGTCACACACATGATCCGTGTGCGGCCAAACCCTGGACAATTGACAGAGTTTCTCCATGTTCCCTGCTGTACTTTGGGACGGGACAGTTATCACTCTAGTCTTGGTTATCAGCTTCACCCTACCCTACTGTAGAGTGTGTTTTAAAAAAAACACACATACATTTACAAAGATGTAGAGTATATTAAAGCTTTAAAAAATAATAACATCTCCATTAGCTTTGTTTCCCACATATTTTAGAGAGCTTTAAATTTTTTGCAAACTGCATTCTTTCTGTGCATATATTGATTGCACTGGTCACAATTAATGGGAACAGTTGGAAAAGCAAATGTATTCAGGGTAGGAATCTCATAGAACCGAGAGAAATGGGCCGGCATTCCTTCAGAATCAAGGAAACCTTTTTATCTTGTATTTTTTATTATAAGTGAATTTAATTTTTTAAAGTGTAAGTAAACAGTTTGAGGGAAAATCAGTTTGTTATTTTTCTAAAGTCCTTGACTGCTTTTCTCTTATCTACTGAGGCCATTAATTGAGCTATTGAAGTTGATCAAATTAAAAGGTGAGTCTGTACTGCAGATTAACTATGTTCTATGTTCTCATTTCCTGTTTAGCAATTCTGTTCATGTATTATAGGTCAGGGTACACTGGGAGTATTTTGTTAAACTGTTAACTGAACAGATACATGGCTTCTAGGTTACTTTTACAGGCAATCATCAACCTGAAGGCATCTCTCCTCCAGCACAACCTAAGCTCTTGGAAAGCCACATTGTACTCATCAGTAATTTTCAAGGTGTGCTTCTTTTTAATAACAGCATTTTCACAAATGTGTACATTATTTACATAAAACAGTGGCATAATGGAAACACTATGGTTGCTCTGCATTTGCCACCTACTGTAACTCATTCAGTTCTGCTTCCTTTTCCTCTCTTTCTCCACTCTATATTTTTATCACATTCAACATTTTAGCCATTCTTCTGCATTCCAAACCATGTTTTCCGCCATGCCATAATGCATTAAATACACAAATTCACAGTCTGCTGGTGATGCTTTGCCTTGGTGGTGGTCAGATCTTCTGACACACGTGCAGTCTGGCTTTGGAAGAGTAGGTGGCATCTTTCCATACTTTGCAAGACAGGCCCTTGGCACAGTCACACCGCTGGAAAATTTCTAGCCCGTGAGAGCCCTTCTTGCGCTGTTTCGTGCAGACCTCCCCCTGGTGGAGCACTGGTTTGCAGATTTTCGTCCAGAAGTGACGAGCACAACAAAACCCTTCAATGCAGTCTGAGGATCGCAGGCAGGGGTCTCCTTCGTGCCCTGGGAAACCACAGAATCAAAAGATTCCACCGTAAAATTCTACTAAGCAATGGGAAGCACATATCACACCTTTACTTGTACCATCGCCCATGAAGTTACCATTTGTAATAAAATGTCTTGGATGCATACTGATTGGCTACTCCTTTAAGTCATGTAAATCCATCATCCGTTTCCATTATTTGCAATCTGAATGTCAAGTTTAATGAATAGGCACAGCTGTGCTTTCTTTACTTTGTCATGACCTACTTTTAGATACTTCTCTGACCATTAATTTTTATATACTGAGTAAAAAATAGTAAGACTATTGACTTTCTGCCTTCTTGCAGGTCTAAACAAATCTCCAAATCAAGAACAAGGCTGAAATCTCTAGAAACTCCCATGACTACATTTCAGTGGGAATCCAACTAAGAAACCAGAACCTAGGTGTCAAAGCAGGTTATTTAATGCAAAGAATCGGGCATACTGGTAGTGATTGGTGAAAAGCTATGATAAGTATATTTAGCTTATGTCAGCATGCTAGCGCTGGACATACCAGCAAAAATGGAATCTTACCAGGAGCCAAAGCTGCGAGGAGGCTCAGCCCTGTACAAAATACTACCTAGAGCATGGTGGATAAGCCCAGCCAGGCACATCTGACAATCTGCTCAGAAAATTCAGTCTATCAAGGGCTGTGAAATGGAGTGGAGAAAGGGCAGTCAGTGTATGTGAGATTGCACAGACTTGAGGCAACCAAGAACTAATAAGCAGGTGGTAAACTAAATCTGGACACTTTATCCAGAAATAATATTCAGTCAGGAAATACTTCCCCCATATAATGGCTGAACTGATACGTAATCTGACCACACAAGTGTTGCCAAACTTTTCTATGAAGTGCCAGATAGTAAATAGGTTAGGGTTTTGAGCCACAGACAAGGCCTACATGAATGGGCAGTTCTGGGCTCCCTGCAAGACTTATCAAACAGGCAGATGGAGCCACAGACCTAAGTGTGTCTACCCCTGATCTGAAGGGTCATCCATCATCCCATTTTCCCAACAGAAAATTGTACACACAATTAGAAATGATCAATAAAGTTTTAATTGCACTATAAAAACAAAATCTGTTGAAATACAAACATTCATATAATAATAAATGAATTTGGTAGAACAAAAATAGGAGATATAGAAATGAATTTCAGATGTCAAGGAACATAAAAAAGAAATCATTTATGGAGAACTGTTTGTGAGAATCTTCAGTATTGAAATAATAGTAAAAAAAAAAAATAGGTTTTCTCATTGCTGGACTTCTCAGAGCCTTCTGTTCATCCCTGTTTACTATAAATTTCCAGGAATGGAGAGATGCATTGACGCAAAGCGCTTTTGAACACAGGCACTTTCACTCATAGAACATCTTCAAAGAAAAGAACTCTACAAAATGCACTTGGGGAAAGGCCTCTTTGAAAATGAAGGTATTTCATTCTTTTGAATTTTCCCTATTACTAAATTTCAAAAGTTTTCTGCTGTGCAAATTTTCTATTAGTGATTAGGCTTCTGAAATATTTCAGTATAAGGAAGGGAATTGCATAGCCATATATAATCCCATGATAAACCAATTATTTTGGTGTATTAGTTGTTGGAATAATGTATCATTTAGCTGTTGCGTAAAATAAAATTTCTGCATCTGCAAAGGTGAAAAAATGACTTAAAAGTTTTGTGATTTGATCATGTGCCAGCAGTGATTTTCTCATTTACTTTTAAGAGTACTTTATCTCTGGATAGGTATATGACAGATATGTTCGTGTAGATATGTTCTCCTAAATTTCACATCAAAAGCAAAGCCTGTTGAGAAAAGCACATGGTTAATCCAGGTACTATAATTTTCACATACTTTATGACAATGTAAGATCTAGTATCCTCAAAGTTAAGAATTAATAAACTCATTTTTAAATCTTCACAGGGCCAGGAATATAGCTCAGTGGCATAGTGCCTGCCTGGTAAACATGAAATCCAGACATCCATTCCCAGTACAAAAAACAACAACAAAAAACCCCCCAGTAAATCTTGCCATTAAGGTTCTTCCCCTATAATATTTTTCTAGACCAGTGGAAATTAATTAGTGGTGTCTGTGCTTTTGTTTTCCATTTTTATAAAATGAAAAACATTAAACATAGAAGTGCAGATAGCCTTACCTTTTATATGTGACATCTTGGAGTGTGGCCTTCCTAGATTCTGCCATCCCAGGTCATGGTTCGAGTAATGACCATGGTTCCGATCTCTATGCCGCATGCCATCCAGAGCTGGGATGTGTGGGGTTAGGATGCTCTCAGTGACTGGGATACAGATGCCTGGTGATAGCAATATAAATAGACTGGTTAGATCAGTCCTGTAAACTGTGGTACTTATTCTGATGTGGTCTGAGAACCAAATGATATGTCTATGTACCTGCCTGCTATTTCTCTACTCATTCATTTACTGATTTCTGGAGACTAGGTATAGCATACTTTGGTTCTGAAGCCAGGCTTCCTTAATCTAAATCTTGTCTCTTTTATGACTAAGTAACTTTTGTCAAAATAAAAATAGAATTAATTTTCATGAGTTATTGTAAATATATATGTAACAACACGCTGGGTTTTCAACTTGACTGATTTTAGAGACACCTGGGGGATTAGTGAGGCACACTCCTGGGTGTCTGTGTGGGCCGTGGAGGTGTGACTTTGGGTACTATATTGGTCTCTGGTCTCTTACTCTGAGGCACTGTTCTTCTGCTTTGCTTCCAAGCTACCATAGACTAAGCATATTTGCTTTACCATACCATCTGCTATGGTGTTTCTACCTTAGAGTCAGCTGACCACGAACTGAATCCCCCAAAAGTGTGAACCACTTTAAATCTCACCTCTTCAAATTTTGAATGCCAGATATTTGGTCCCAGCAATGAGAAAGCTAAGTCAGTATTATAGTGCTTAGAATAGTGACACAGTAAAGGATTAAATTAATACTAACCTTTCTGTTTTAAAATCATCTGACAGGACATTTATTATAAAGATTAGGGATTTTGCCTTTTAAAAATGCAATCTTAGTCTGCACTGCCATCTTTCCCTATAAGCTCTTCTTCCTTCACCTACTGTTAAAGGTGCTCACAGTAGGTCTGTGTCCCGAGGTTAGAGTAGGCCTGCATATATCTGAGGCTCATTTAGTATGCCTGAGTAGATGTTTCTAATTACCTCTGAAATTCATGATTTCATCATAGTTTGTAAGTCTTCATTTTATTACTAATGCTGAATTGTATGCTTGTAAATCCACTGACTGTGGGTGAAGCCAGGATGAGGGACAGAATCTTGTGTCTTTATGTGGAGGAACCAATGACCCCCTCACCATACAAAGGTGCCACAGGGCATCTTGAAAACAGCATCTGAAGTACAAACTGCTATAAAACTGGAGGGAGGACTCAGAAATGCACTACCAAATTACAACAGGTTCCTTTCTTTAGTTCACTTTTGTGTATTTGCTAAGGTTTCCATCAGAGTAGAACAGCTAGCTGTTTTATGGAAAATTTCAACTTTGCAATATGTTAGATCAGTGTACAGCATTTAATACCTAAGTTAGAAAGAACCCAGTGAGACTAAGATTTGGGAGCCAATCCAGGTAATCTTATGTGATGTAGATCATAATTCAATCCCTCTCCATCCTAAAGGATGCTTTCTATCTCAGGAGGCTAAGTAAGGAGCGGTAAGACTACTGCACAAGACACCTGTCTTTCCAGCATGAAAAAGACAGAGGCCTGGGAACACTTAACAAGGTCTTTTACCATTGTTGCAGCGGGTTCCAGGGCAACACATGCCATCTCTATGGCAACGCTTCTTTTTCCGTCGACACACCATGCAGGCTGATGGTCCTTGGTGAGGGCTGTGGCAGTATCTCCCAACTTCACATTCCTTATCGCTGCTGCAAGGGTAGGCCTGACGCGAAGGAGAACAGCACAAAGAGCAAAGATGAGATCCTGGTACACTCGTGAGGCACAACTACATCAAATCATGACAGAAACTGAGCAGCAGCATGCCATTGCTAGGAAGGAAATACGTCACTGTAACCATCTGCTGAATTCAGAGCCTCATAATTGCACTTCCTTAACTGAGGAACTTGTGATTGTCGATTGTTCATGGTGACAAAAATGAAGGTGATGTTACTCATACAATTTCACGGGCCCAATTTGGAGTTAGGATTCCACTTCGTTTTAATCGGCAGAATCCTTAAGGGGGCTTAGTGATCGTTGTAGTTATATTGCTGCTCATAAAAGTACAGATGAAATAGTCGTCCTAGCTGGTCTCTTCTGCTGATGGAGCATGGGCGAATGGCAAAGTGAAAGATCAAAGAGCTGCTTCCATGCTGCTCAATGATGGAAGATACATTTTAAGAGCAACTGGACACAGTTCATGATGGTAAAAAGCAAGGAGGCAAAATGCTTCCAGAATACATCCAAGCAGTGAACTGTTCGGCATAAATAAACCAAGGAGCATCATCTTCACCCCCACGGCTCCGGTGAGTAGCCAGAGATGCTGGCCACAGTTGCACCAGCATAAAGGGAGCAGAAACACACCTTTACATGTCCAAGAGCCCCGCTGTCCACACCTTTGGTTCACTCAGAAAAGTCTGTTCATGTGTAGGAGGCTACTTCAGGCTACTTCATCAAAGATACTCAGATTTTTGACACAGGGAGACTCATTTGGGGTTTTTTTTTTCATATTTTTTAAAATTTATTTTAAAAATAAAAGAAGGAAAACATACTAAGAAACAGACATCCATTTACAAAATAGCATAAGCACAATACAAATAATACAGAGTTACAGACAAAGTGGTAGGAAATTAACAATGGTTGCTGTATTACTATTGATATCTTCAAAGTGGTTTCTCAGGAAAACAAATAGAGACATGCAATAATGATCAAACCAGTAATCATGAACTGTTCCTGTCAGTAAAGCTATAGAAGACTGTAGTGCAACTGTTAGCTATCCTGTATGTACATACATACATGATTTCCCCTTCTTTCCCTTCTCCTTTCCCACACACAAGTTGCCCTTTACTTTTGAGCATTTTCCTTTCATTTCACAATGTCTATCATATTTCCTAGTTTTTATTCACTCTTTTGGGTTCTTATATTAGTGAGACAATATGTTGCTTACACATGCAGGTGTGATTTATTTCACTTATCAGTATGGTCTCTAGTTGTGACCATTTACCTACAAAAACCTCGAGTTTCTTTCTTTATAGCTGAATAATATTCCATTATATAAAAGTACCACAACTTTTTTATCCAATCCTTGGTGGATGGACATTTGGGTTGCTTCCACAGTTTAGCAGTTACAAATTGTGCCGCTGTGAATGTGAGTGCACATATAACACTGGGATACGATGTTTTCAGATATTCTCGGAAAATACCCAGAGGGAGACTCATTGGTAAGGCTCCCTTGTTGATTTTTTTTTCCGATTTTTCAGAGCAATGGATTATTTTTATTTGAAAAATACAAAATATATTTTTGAAAACTATGTATTTTTAAGCAAGCATAAGTCATATGATTATAAAACTATAAATGAAAGTGCTGTGACTCTCAAATAATTGGTGTAACTTGGGTGCTTTTGTTTGGAATTAGGTTTCTTCTTCTAACTTTGCTTGTATTTTTTATTCCTTCCCCCTGGTTTTTCCTCACTCTCTTTCACTATTTTTGCAACATCTCTTCGCCCTTTTCCCACTCTGTGCTCTGCGTGCGTATGCTGAGCCCCACGTGTTTCCCATGTATGTGCGCTCACCTTCAGTCAGATAGAGGAAATAAAGACCAGGCTTCTGTGTGAGCCTGAGGGAAACAATACATTTTAGTGTCTTCTTTACTCCTAGAGACTCACACAGGAAAACCACTAACTTCACATTCAAAGTGATCTTAAATGCTTGAACAGTAGCAATATTTAATGCATACACTATAATTATTATAATTGAAGCCAGATATAGCTGTAAAATTGATTCATATATTATTGTCCCACTCTGCAGTTCTATCATTAGGCATTAGAGAATCTAGAGGAAGTTGAATTCAGAGCAGCAGGCCATTTTTCAAGAGCCCAACTGATGCAAACAAAACAAATGTCACTTCCCGCCTTACCACTCTTTCCCCAGGCATTTTACCCCCTTCCTATTAAGCCCATTAATTTTAAATGAAATACAATTCACATGTTTCTGATTCATTTACATTTATTTCATTGAATTGTGTTGCAAGACACATTTGATGTCTTACAAGTTTCTTTCCTTCCTCAAAAATAGGACGCGCTCTTTCAACGGAAATAAACATGTGCCATCTAAAACATCATGTGCTTATTTACCACTCGAATGACAAATCTTCTGATGACTCTTAATATAGAATAATTACTTGGTTCCTTTCCTAAAAAATTGTCTAAATGGCAGAGTACAAACTGCTTGCTAAAACTAACAATTTATTTATGAGGAAAGTGGTTAAAGGACCATCATCTTTTTTTTTCCCATTTTCAGTTGATGGGAAGTGGAAAATATTGAATGGCAAGTAATTGATACACAAGATTTCAGAAAAATGGATATACAGTCATCCTATATCTGCATGGGATCACAATAAAATTATCTCAATTTTTAAAAGACATGCTCATTTTGTCTAATACAAATGCTACAGAGAAGATATGCAGTTATATTATGCTTAAGTATATCTTATGATTAGCTTGAAGTAGAAATAACACAGGCAAAGAAAATATTTAGGAATTTTTTAAATATAAAAGGTTATGAATATTATGAACTTGTATTCCAAATATAAATCCTAAGAGAAATTCTTTGGAAATTTAAAATACAAATTTCAGTCATTTAAGTGCAAAGTTGTATTACACAGCTTCTAGTATGTTTATGAAACTCCTGGCTCCAATAAACACTACACATGAATACAATCAACAAGGGATGACATACACTGATCGGAGCAACTTTTAAGGGAGTAAGTGACATTTGTAGGCTGGCCTTGTTTTATGAATTCAGCGTCCTCAGATCAGGTCTACTAAGCCATATCTTCTTTTGAAACAATCTTTAGCAACAAAACACAGCGCATGAGAAACATAAGTCTAAACCCTGAGTGACACAGCATGTCTTCTGCATTAATGAGCTACACTTTAGCGAAGCATTCTGAACAAGGCATTTTCAGCTCAGATGTGAGGCTGCTGCAGCTTGCCATCTTTTCCCCCTATATTAATCACTTTAAAATGTCTGATGTGGTGGGGGGAGGGGGGCAGAGAGGCAGACAGTAATGATGAGGGGCCCTGGGAAAAAAAGACTGTAGCAATGTTGCTAGTGGGAAATATGCACATTCATAAAATTTCCATTCAGAGATTTTCACATGGAAAATATTTATGTTCCATTTACTTTGGCTTCCAAAGGCTGTTACTTGGTCCCATTTGATGATGGTTTTGTGGCAAACAAAGAAGTGAGTTCAACTACATTATTCTGTTTCTACTTAAAATCGGTATTTTTCTTACCTGGCACTTGTTTTAGAGGTGAATAAAAGGGCTGATTTCTTTAAACCTAGCTATGGGAATTATTCGTAGTGACTTTTAAGAACTATTCATTTACTTGGACTTTAAGAAAATAGAATAACTAGATAACTCTTCCCTTTTTGTCTAATACCAGGGGTAGTGTGTGTCAAAGACTTAAAGTGAAAGAATAAACGAGACCATAGTGAGCTTGTTCTCCACAACTGGATCCCAAATTCAGTTTTATGAACATGCAGGGAAGCTTAGTTCCTTCCTGAATCACTCATTGTCTAGCCTCAGTCTTAATTCAGAGAAAAATTGATTTGGGGCCCCTAATAATGGCAAATGATTGGCCGTAAATTGAGAATGTAGGAGAGCTGCCCACTATCACACCAATAAACAAAAATGTTTGTCTAACCCCATCTCAATGCTAAGAATAGTTTCCACAAATGGTAATGCTCACGATTATTATAACCACAACATGAACTGAAATCTATCAGAAGTTAGCATTTCTTTTTAGTATAAAGGATTTCTTTTAAATCCATTTCCTCTGTGTTAGTTTGGAATTGTCATTTAAAATTTTAACAGTGAGGCAAAGAGAGGCTAAGTACTTTGTGAAATTAAGTGCCCTGTGCTCAGTGGCAGAGGACATGGGGACTCTGACCCCACCCTAGGCTCTGGGCTCTGGTGCCTCACTGGGAGATGCGAAGACAAAGGACTTTGCCTTTTGAGGGGTGACCTGCGAGCTGCATTTAGACATTAAAATAAAATAAACTTGGCCACATCGCTTTCTAATACCAGCAGCACGTCCCACTGCAGCTGTTGGGAAGACAGAATACTGGCGCAAAGCGCCAACAAAGCTGGAAACAACATTTTCTCATCCCATTTCTTGAGCTCAATTTTACACCCATCTAAATGCAAAGCAAACCAGAGCGATAAGTAGAAGCCCATATTATGCAAATAAATAATGATAGTTAAATAACCCTTCAGTGCAGAAAGTAAAAGAACTGTACTTGCTCTATTGGTTCACACTAAATAAGTCTTCTTTCTCTAATTATTCTCAAACCTGCAGGGAGAAAGGGCCTATTCATTCGAGGCTTACATTTTGGATTGCGTTTTTTCTTATTTTTCAGTAACTGCCCATCCATTAGAACTTGCAAATGCAGCAATGAAGTAAAGGGACCCCTGAAAATTATGAAACGGGGAAAAGTGGTTCAGGTAACTTGGCAGCACTGACCATTGCACAGATACTGAGCCTCAACTAAAATCTCAGCTCCCAGGGTTTCAAAAATAATGGTAGTGTTCCTGTTTCTTGATGAGGAGGAAAGAAGAGAAGCATTACACAGTGTCCATGTGGCACGGCCACCCATCTGGATGCTTGCGAGATCGTCCTAGTTTTGGTGTTGTTGTTGTTGTTAGTCAGGACAATCCCTTGTCCCCGCAAGCACTGTTTGTAACCATTTCGGAAGTTTGCTGGAGCCAGGAAACCGTCATCAGCTGGGCAGGCAGAAGAAAGCCTGCAGGGGACGACCCAGCTGTGGGAATGAAAAACATTTGAGTGGAGAGAGGGAGATGACAGGGAAGGGTTGGGAAGGGAATGTATCTGGGGGCTCCATGAGACAACAGAAGGTCGGCAGTCAAATGTGAGAAGCCAGGTCAGAATGGCTTGGCCCTAAATCTTTAGAGAAAAGCTTGATTGCTCTGGTGACAATATTCCACATGATAGACTTGTACTTCTATGGAGGTGCAAGGGACACCCCTCGTAAGGATGTCACTTTGAAATCAAACACTAAAATTTCAACCACGGGTGGTGCAGGGACCTAGAGCTCAGGCTGGTTTGTGCAGTTGTGTGCTGGCTGCCAAGGCTGTGCTCCCACCGCTTTTCCTTGTCTGCAACTGGTCCTGGGCATGCAGAAGATATGAAGGCAACTGTGCGGGTATTTGGTCCTCATTCAGGAAATACTGATGTGGCTTTTATTTATTGGACACCAACTACAATCCAAACAATGTGAACAAGCAGTTCGGTGATCTCCAAATGTTTTGCTCATTATTCTTCAGATAATTTTGAAAAACACATTCATCCTCCCACACACTTGATATCTACCAGTTTTTAGCATGTTTTAAGTCTTTTTTATTGGTATGATGTATAATGTTTAACATCTTAGAAGAGGAAGTTTATAGTAATTCAATATGAATCAATAATATAGCCTTAACTACTTCACTGAACAAAGCAAACTGATACTAAAATGAATTGCAACGGATCTACCCATAAGCACTGTCCTTCAAAAATTAGTGTGGAAAATATTCAGTCAAATTTTAAAATATGCAATTCATACATACTATTGTTGATGATTGGTACCCGGAATTTCCGAACTTCACTTAAGGATAAGACAAGAAAAAGAGTTTAAGACAAATTATTAAGAATATCTTTGTGAAAATAAGATTTCTAGATTATGTTTATTGGTCATTCAAAGATGTTTTTATTTCAAAGACTAATACAGATGCTGAAGACTTGGAGTGTGTGAGGGTTTTGCCTTCTTTTCATCCATAAAATGGCAAAAGAATTATTATATACCCAGGTATACTTGGGGACAATTTTAAGAAGAAAAAACTGTAGAAGCTGAGAATCTAGACATTGCTTCCATTAAATACTCATGCTGTGCATTCCATGAAAACCTGAGAGGATGTTTTATGCATACTCATTTTAAAAACAAGATTATTAGAAAATTTATTTTTCATACAACGTTTCAAAACCAGGATTATAAATTAGGGATGAGGAATTTCTTCCAGGGGTCCATTAGCTTCCCTATATATTCAGAATACCTCACTTAAATCCTGAGAAACAATAATTCTATGAAATAAAGGCACAGCCCTCCCTAGCTTCAGTTACTCCCGCCTGTCTTCTGTATGTCATTAAACAGAAAGGAGATTCCAGGGAATTCTCTGCTTTGAACACAGACCACATATGCAACTGTGACAGGAACGTTACTGTTATTGATCATAGAGTAGATGGGAGAAGCTTATCTTTTCCATATGGCCGCAGCACCTAGAGAAATCCTCAGGCTGTGGTTTACCTGGCCTTTGATGGGTTTTTTTCATTTTTTACTCATTCCCCTGTAATTTAAAATATATAGGGTGACACACTTCTCCCCCATAGTTATAAAAAAAAAGTGACATTTCTGGATTTGCAGCAGTGGCCAGAGACCTTTATCACCCATATATAATTATGTCATCCTTTATAATTGTCCTAACCTCAAGAAAGGAGGAAAAAGCACAATTTTAAATGCTCTTCCAAATTTGGGATGATTGTCACAGAAACATTTTTAATTGTAGCCTTACAAATTTAGCTGAGCTCATGACCTTTGGAAATGTAACATGGTAGGATAAATTTTAGAGTTGTGCCACTGGTTCAGTTATACCTCTAAAATCAATTTGCTTTGCGGCCCTTAGCTAACTGAGCCTCAGGGTCCTTCTTGATAAAATAGATAAAACTTCTAGATAAAACTGTATCTAGACTTCCTGTCTTACCTTATCGTAAAAACATCCATGGAATCTCTGTAAGAACTACTTATTTATGGTCTTCAACAGATTATATTTCTGTAAGACTGAATGAGTTTGAGGAATCTGTACTGTAATAAACTCTACCTTGATGATCATACAATAAAGTAAAATATGGTAAGAATTGTTGCAGAGATCAGTGATGCCTCTTGTGTTTGTATCACACCAAGGATGCTGGTCTACAGAAGATGCGGAGTTAGTGTTACCTCCAGGCAGACATGGGTGGTTCCCTGATAACAGCAGTCTAAGCAAGAGACTCACTGACAGCAATGACTTCCAGGAAGCCTCACTCCCCTCCTAGCACTTAGCCACAATTTCCAAAGCTATGTGATAGAGTAAATATCACATAACAAACAGACCGGGGCACTGTGGGAAGAGCACACTGCACTCAAAGCTGCCGGCACATCCCTTATGGTTGTGTTGTTTCGTACCCTCATGTGCTGTACACCTGTGTCTTACTGGCAAGGTGTATCTCTGTAGTTTTCTTTGCATTTTACATCCTATAGGATTTTATAAAACAAGTACTTTTTGTCCCCATACCAAATATGATAAATAGATGATGTATGTTTTCATTATTTTCTTTGATCAATTGTTTTGTTTTTTTTTTTTTGGCAGTACTGGGGATCGAACTCAGGACCCTGCGCTTGCTAGGCAGGCGCTTATTCCACTGAGCTATATCCCCAGCCCCCCTCATTATTTTCTATTCTTTGTACAACATCAACTTTCCTTTTCCTGATGACAATTACATTTAAAATTCAAAAACTGATATCTGTGTAGCTGTGAAAACTTATACTGTCAAATCGCTGCTCTGCAAAGACTTTTCTGATTACAGAACAGGTCAAGGTGAATTAACTATTTCTTACCCAAAAGATAAACACTTGTGAGTTTTAAATGTTATATGAATTAAGTGAGTAATATTTTATTTATAATATCATGGATTTAAAAATGATATTAAATCCCTATGTGTGTGTTTGTGCAGATAAATTAATCTCAAATTATTTCAAGAAATCCACCAAAGAAATACCTAACAGAGTTTACTCATGAGAAGGTAGCAGAATTATTTAGAACAGAGAAAAGAAAAAGATTTAGTTTACATGTCAATCTTTCTAAATATGTTATAATTTGCACTAGATATATGAATTATCAACTAGAATTAGTGTCATGTTCAAAAGAACTAATATTGTAAAATTCAAAATGAAATTTATTACTTCTTTTTAATTTAAGGTTATACAATAAGAAAAGTTGGAATTAAGATGTGTTATACATGTGCACTAATACCCCACAGTGAGTGTAATCATTATGTACTGAAAATATGAGCTGTACTGATGAAGAAAGGAGTGAAAAGAAAGTTTTGGAATTGGTGACATTTCTGAGGTCTTCATACAAGGAGGTACTGAGCACCCAGACTGAAGTTTTCTGATCAAACACTTTCTGACTTGTTTCATAAATGTCATCTTATTAAGCAGAATAGTATTATGAAATATTACATTACAAAGGTAGACATATATGTACATACATATGTATATACACCCACAATAACTCTGATAATTATTTAACTAAGCTAATATTTCTTTTATCTTGGCCAGTTTCACTTAATATAGAACATTTCTCTAGTCTTGTTTAATTCTTTTTCATCTCCTCTAGGAATTAGGCCAGAATAATAATCAAGTGGCTACTGGGTACTTTCTCTTCTGATTTTGAGGAAATAGCTTATGCGAGCAGATAAAATTTGAAAGATTGATCTTTTACGGTCAAGAAAGTGGGAAAAATAAAACAGCAGAATACAATTCTCAATAGTCATCCTACAGTGAAAGGACTTTCAATTTTTGTTTAGAAGATACCTTAAGCAACAAGTAAATATTGTTTGAAAATCATTACGTGTCCAAGCTTAGAGGCTGTAAGCCAGGACAGGGCTATACAGCTCAGAAATGCTCATGTGGTGATGCAATGATTATGGAAAAGCTGGTTCCAAAAGACTCTTAAGTTGAAGCAAGACATTTGCTTCATAGCAACCACCACACAGATTGACCTGACTAAGGAACACTTGGATTAAAGAGGTAGGCCGAGAAAGTAGCCCACAGCTCTATCAGAGAGCTCTGTCCAGCTAACCCGTCAATTCCTGCCTCTGTCATTTGGATGAAGAGAGACAGTAATGCTGTGAAGAGTGCTGGATTAGAATCATTACTTCTGCATCTGAACCATGAAAGGATTTAGAGGGAGTTACATCTACAACAGGAGGAAGAGCTCAACTCCTGGATGTGGAAGAAGCCACTTGTTTATAGTAACCGAGAGGGATGGAAGTTAACTCGTAGGACAACTGTATCATCCTTGTTCTTTCCCATTTTTTAACCCGATTACTTTTCTGCATATCTCAAGCCCGTTCTTAGGGAATCTGTGAGAAATAAGGACCTGTGTTCCACGCCTGTGTTTTGTTCTCACTTATTTGGAATGTTGAGTTGAAAAGGCAGATCTCACAAGGCAATCTGTGCTAGGAGCACTGCAAGTACCCTTATATTGTCAGTCTAATCACTTCTGGGTTCCAACACTATGACAGAGTTTTAGCCCATCTGAGTCTTCAGCATAACAATACATTTAAGTCGCTCCCACTCAGTGAAAGAGGTGCTCCGTTGCCTGACCAATTAGATTTTACAATAGCTGTTGCTATTCATTTACTTCAAACATTTAAAATGATTGAGTTGAAAAGACTCAGCTTGGAGAATAATTTTGTTTTTAGTTTCTCATAATAGCAGTAATACAACCATATGTTGTTTATTAAAATAAAATACTTTTCCAAAAATAATCAATATGTCAATAACACACATGGGCTTAGTTTTCAGCCTCCTACCCTCATGAACTGATTTAAATTTTTACTGTATAGGAAAAGGCCAGAAATTTCAGTATACAAGGGTAACAAAAATTTGTCTTCTAGAGAATATGGTATAAAAATATCACTCATTGGATTGTAATAAGTTTCTACCAAAATATGCTATTTAAATGTTTTGCTAGAGGACTGGAAATTATGAACCAGATGATAGATGCTTCGGTTTGTATGACCCCAGTGTTCAAATATCAGCCTCAGCAATGTGGTACATCTTGTGATGACATACTCAATGTGTTACTAATCCCAAAGAGAACATATTGAAGATGTTGGTCCCCCACACCACCCACATCCAAGAACATCTGCTTTGGTGTGGTGACCAGCATATTCTCAATAGTGCAAGAGAGGTCAGAAGATTTGTTACCAGAGTTAAAAATTAAATCACGTCTCTGAGTTTAAGTTACTTTCCTTCCATCCTGTTGGTTCTTCCTGCCTGGGCAGAGTGCAATAGTCTCCTCTGTGTTTCCATTGCTTCTGTTGTGGGTCTCTGTTCATTTCTAAGGATGCCCAAGGTGTACTTGGACTCTTTTTTAATATCTCCTCTATGTCTGGCCTTTGCAGCACATATGGGTTTTAAAACAAGAAACGTGAGAGGGAGAGTGGGGAAGAGCAGTGGGCTGCAGCTGGGAAGTAAGTATTCCTCCAGGGACGGGGACAATTATGTCCTGCTTCCAGTTAGCTCAGGTGGTCTTTGTAGTTCATAGGAAGTGCAGGCAAAGGAAACAAAACTCATTAGCCAAATGACTACTCTAGTTTTCAGACTATTTTCCTGGGGTCATTCTGAAATCCTATACTTTTTTTCAAAGCAATTTATCCCTCAAAAAAAAAAAAAACCCCACTAAAGGGCAGGTAGCACTATGTTTAGAATGCTACCATAAATCTATCTGGTTTTTGTTAATTTGTTTCAGCAAAAGAAAGAAGCTGCATTACAAAGAAGATTAACAGAAAACATCTTTGTTCTTGGCATGGTATACCATCTCTCTGTGTCCTACCTACCTCTCCAACTTTTGTATCCAGCTTTATAACTTAGACACCCCTTTGTCAGACACTCTCCATCATGACCCTGAATTGTCAAACATTTCCACTCTGCCAGGAATACCCTTCCTCCGTCTACTCCCTCATCAGAACACTCCCAGCTCATCACGCCTTTGCACAATACTTACTGACTTCACTTTTGGAAAACATCCCAGGTGGCCCCTGACCGCCACCTGAGTGGGACACCCCGTCCCACCCGAACCTACTGGTACCCGCGCCCGTCTCTTCCAGGGTGTAGACCACGCCCTGCCCCAGTCTTGGTCATCCTCTCTGTCCTCTTTGTGGTAGGAAATCACTTTTCATCTCTGTATCCCCAGCGGCTACATAATACCTGGGATGATTTAGCATTTCACAGTCTGTTCACTCAGGAAATAATGAGATACTGCTGCAATTGTGGTTGAAAAATTTAAAATTGAATTGCCAAAAATACGTAAGAACCAACCGGGAAATGGTAAAAAAGAAAAACCCTAAAACTTAATCTCATTTGCATGTGAATTTTAACCAAAAATGTCGGTAGTGCTTCCAGGTTTTCAAATTCATTTCAAATACTGTCTGCACCTACTCAGCTTCCATAATTATACCCATATTTGTTGCAATTTTCTTGGACACTTGGGCCCTATTTAAGAGTATGCGGAAATTTACCAAAGTCATATTTCAGCCTGAGCTTGGTTCCTATATGCTAGTAATAGAAATATGATATGAGCCTATTAAGTGGACAGAGGCAAGAGATAAGAATTCTGCTTCCTTAGTCATATGTCTGAAGTTCTATGTTTGTCCCATGTGTGGAACTGAGACAGGGTTGACGCCATGCATTGGAAAAGGTTAAGTCCTTATAAGGCTCCTGTGCATACTGCAGCCCGACATAGAGCTTCAGTCATTGGATGCCTTTCTTCTGTGCAAAGAGAAAAGACACACCTGGGCCCAGCAGGTATCAGACAGGATGAATTACTGTCTGCCTAGAAGAGTCCCTGGGTTTAAATGAGAGCACCAGAACTTTATTCACATGAACAACTCAAGTCACTTCCACATTGTTAGATGAGGTTATCTTTACCACGAAAACCACCCCAACCAGGCTCCTGTGTCAGGACAGGTTGAAAGCGCAGCAATCTGCTCATGGGCTGCTTCTCATCTGCCCTCTGGACAGCACTGCGAATGCATGCTGTTATCAAACTGCCTGGCCGTTTAAGTAGGAAGGCTGGAAAAAGCCAGGAGCAGGACCTTGAAATGAGGCTGCTCATCCCACAGCAATGAGAAGTGGCACTGTATTTTCAACAATGGCACATCAAAAATCATTTATAACTGGCAAAAGATGCTCCCCCAAAATACTAGAATTTCTTTCCTATAGAGAAACATTATTAAATATCAGCAAATTTGTTAAAAGTGTACTCCTGCTTTCTAGGGCAACTTCCAGTAAGAAATTAGAGGTGTTTCAAAACACAGTCTCACAGAATGAATCAGTTAGTGAAGTAATCTCCAGTTACTGATTATATAATAATAATTAGTATTTAACAGCAACTGTGTATAGACCTTCTTGTCTTCTAAGTAGCGAACTACTTGAGTATAATCAAATTAACTCTCCTTTCCACAGACTGCCTACACATGTTTGGAGAGATCTAAGGGTGCTAACAGGTGTCCCATCCTGTTCGTGCCTGTGGTGGGACTCACCCTTCCCTCCCCTCCCATGGTTAGACAGCCACGCTTGGCTGTACTGAGATGGGGTAATAACCCACACCCATGTCCCACAGCCTGGCTGGTTTACTGCTGACTCCTCAACCAATACCCTGTCAAAGGCAAAAATATGTTTCCAGGGATGGAGCAGTATGGTTTTCATTGAGGACAAATTTAACTGAAAAGAATACAGAAATTGTCTGGGAATTTGGGTGCATAACCTGGGTGTGGTGAGGATGAGCGTTCCACATTTCTCACTAGAGTTCAGTGACTTTGTACACAACCTCCACCCAGCAAGGATCTGTAGCTTCATCAGCTTACCAGCCAAGAGGACCCCTCCTGGGAACAGATGCCACGATGGCTGGAGTTGCTCTACAGACTGCACACGCTTCCCTGAGACCCTGGAAATAACAGGCTGCTGGGAAGCTACGGATACTTTGCAGATGTGCCTTTTACCAAACGATTTTGCAATTTGCCTAGGCATTTTATGTGTCACTGTACAGACGAATGCACACCCACCGCTGGTCTTTATTACAAATTACAAATTTTAATTATAATCACTTTCCCTTGGTGATTTCCAAACTTAGGAAAAGTCAAAATTTCCCTCTGCTGGATATATAATGACATGAAGAAATTGTAAATGTTTAGCTTTGATGATAGTATGATAGCTACCTTTTAAAAGTTCTTTTCCTTCAAAGATACAATTGAAATATTTAGGGATGAAATGATATGATGCCTGAGATTTATTTTAAAATGGTCCCTGGGAAGCAAGGAGGAGTTGAAGAATATGATGAATGAGATTATCCATCAGTTAAAAATTGTTCAGCCTGCAGGATGTGATGTGGACGTTCACACCTACCGTTTTCTCTACTGTTGTATCTGCTTCTTAAAAATTCTTAAGTTTTAAAAAATTCCCACTAGAAACAAGCTAAAGAATTTCTGCAATATAGAAAGAACTTCAAGGAGTAGCCAACGCCAGCTGCTTTGTTTCTATGAGTAGTTTATGGGCACCACTCAAAGTATGGAGGCAGAGTGTGCTCTCGATCAACCCAGAGGACCTCTGAGAGCGCAAGAACCTTCTGTGCTTCCACAGGCTGGCTGGTCTGTGGCCCACTGTGCAAAGGTCGCTGTGGTGAAATGGTCTTAGAAATTGGTGCCTGTGTTCCTCAAGTACCCAAAAACCAAATTATCCCAGAAACTAAGTGGGAAACATACCCACTTTTAGCCGCTGTGATCCATGGATTATTGGCCAAAGGGGCATTTTACATGCTTCAGACATAATCACTGTCTTCAAGAAACTGATATAACATGGGGCAGAACCCAAGACATTGTTTTTCTGGGTAGTGACAACCCAGGTGGTGAGCAGACATCCCAAACCATCTTTTCCCCATGCCCATAGGAGCACCATTGTCTTGGTGTGCACAAACAGAGCAAAAGAGAATTGATATGATGGGTGAATGAAAATCTGGAGGACATTGACTTTTCAAATGTTTGTTTTAGTCTTCAAATAATGGGTACACATGTACGGGATCAGAATACACAGGACTGCACCTCTCCATACTAAGCACTATACACTAACCACATCCCTGGCAGCCAGTGTGCCCCTTGGCCCACCCCGGTGTCACCCTGTGACAGCTGCCTGAAAGTGCTAGAAAGTGTTTTCTTCAAATGCTACATTATTTGAAACACTTGCTAAGTGTCTGCCTACATAAAAGGAGCTCTCCCTGTTTTTCAAAAAGAACGAAAGTAGCTAAGTATAGTTGCCTTCAGAGCAGCCTTCCCATAAACTCGCATCTGTGCAGCACCATCTGATTGGCAAAGAGCCTTCACATTTTTCTCTCATCCAATTAGGCAAGTTGAGTTTGAGTAGGTTTTTTAAGAATTTATTGATACAAAATTCACGCAACATAAAATTAACTATTTCAGAGCGAATGGCTCAGCGATATTTTATATATGCACACATTCACAGTTGTGCTGCCTCTATTCAGTTCCAAAAGATTTTCATCGCTTCAAAGCAGAACTTGTGTTCATGCGGTAAACAGTGTTGACATCAGATTCACAGGTGAGAGAGCCCACTGAGAGAGTAAAAGCTGACACGTGGTTAGTGCTGGAGCTACAACCAGAACCCTGGCTTTCCAACTCTACACTCCTCATCAGACCGAAGGCTCTCCGACTGCCACCCCCACCAGAATCCCCTAGATCTTTTATCAAACTGAGTGAGGGTTCTACCTTGAAAGTCTCTCATTCAGTAAGTCTGCATCAGAGCCTGAGACCCTGCATTTTCTCTACTTTCCACTTGATGCTGGTGTTGCTGATCCCAATGCCACCTTTTCAGAACTATTGTGCTGTATTCGGTAGTCCATGCCCCATTTCCCTATTACAGATTCTGTTAACCTAACCTAACCCAGGATGGTTACACTTTTAAACAAAGTGCTGTCATGGGGTGTTTCCTTTCCCCGCAGTGCAGATTCTTTAACTAATTTCCATCAAAATGAACACATGCCAGTGAAAGCATGTTCTTAATTGAAGTGGCCACGTAGATTTCCATCTCATTCCTTGCTGAAGCTCAACGCTTTTCTCTAAGTAGCTTGAACTTTTTTTGTTCTTTTTTTTTTTTTTGGCGGTACTGGGGATTGAACTCAGGACCCTGCGCCTGCTAGGCAGGCGCTTATTCCACTGAGCTATATCCCCAGCCCCGCTTGAACTTATTATTGTACCTTCTCCAGAATATCTGAGGAAAACGGTCAGCTGTGTACATTGGTAATGCTGGGAAGTGGAGGCCATTTCCTACTGGGGGTCCAGCAGTGTGCCTGGCACACAACAGACATTAACTGTTGGTTGCATAAATCAGTATGGAGATCCCCTCAAAAACTAGGGATGTTAAACATGTACTAATAAAGAAAATTATCTGAAATATATAAGAGAAAAAATAATTAAAGGTATGAGGCCTTCTTTTGGTGTGATGTGAGATAATTCCAAATACAGGGTTGCGAAGCAAGCTCTGTGACTGACTTTATGCACAGAGCTTTTGACATAGGCTCATCCTCTCTCAATTCAGGTTCAAGCCCAGTGCTCTGGTCTAACTAGATTAAAAGGCCTTCCTTGCACTGACCACACCACTGAAGGATCTTGTATTCCCTTCATCTCTGTAGAAGCTGATATCCACATTCAGCATCAAGTCAAAAACATTTTCCCTCATCATCCACATGAGTACATGGGACCGAGCGAACCTGTGAGATAGCCAACATGCATCGCAACATCTGCCCGCCAGACCCTGCCTATGCCCGCACTCCTGGTCACCGCGGCTGAGGGCGGGTAAGG